>CAAKHD010004819.1:29796-74578 GCA_901007705.1 Fistularia tabacaria
AGATGTGCAATTAAAAAGCTTTGCAATTACAGAGCACACACACACACACACACACACACACACACACACACACACACACACACACACACACACACACACACACACACACACACACACACACACACACACACACACACACACACACAAGTTGAAGGGAGAATGTTGTGTAACAGTGGACACATTCAAAGGGACTAACTCTTAAGCTATTTTCCCACACCAAGCAACAGTTCGAGTGTCTGGATGCAGTGCAGCTTACTGTCATAGATGTACAACGGATCATATTGCTTCACTTTAACTTTAGATATTGCATGTGATTCCATTTTTAAGCCAGAGCATGCTGCTTGATTTTTTCAAAAATAATTTATGAAATACTCGTCTTTGGATCATGCATTAGGACAAGATGACATACATGCTTCACCATTGTCGGTGCCAGAACAGTGGGCCTGGACCGATAAAGGTCCTTATGAAAAGACATTTAAATTTGGTGTCTCAAAGTTGTTCTACCATCAGGACAACACAGTACATAGGAACATTGATATACTATGATGTACTACAGGCTTTTCTTATGATAAGGTTTCGTTGGTGCCGCCTTAAAATTATACAAGAAGGGATGAGAACGCATGATGCAGCTGGAAAAAGTTAAATGGATGATAGCAACTTTCACAGTGGAGTGTGAAGTGCAGCGATAATTCATTCAACAAAGCACCATATAACAGTTGTTGTAAAAGTCATATCTTAAGGGAGATTAAGGCTAACTCACATCTAGACGGACAGATAGCCAGATAGACAAGTTAACCTGTCACAAGTTCAAAGAGAATCTGTTGAAATCTGTTCACATCAAACTCTATGATCAAATTTGAAATCAAATCAAGAATTTATATACACTGGTCATGGTGCAAAACAAGTATTGTGTTATAAATGAAATACAAAGGCCGCTGCTTCTGTTACAAGATTAAAGAGCAAATGCCGTGGACAGACATTCCTGCTTTTTTTTCCTCCTCCAAATTATGAGAGAACTGCTGTGATTAAATTAGCTCTTTCAAGTGCCAGGACTTTTCCCTGTGTTAGTCTAACAAGGAAAAGACAGATATTAGAGACACTGTGTGGCAGCAAAAGTCGACTAAGTGTCAAAATACAAATTTGGATCAGATACTAGAAGGGTGCTTTTTACACCTTTCATTACCACTTACAATATGAAAAGCATTTTTGGCTCTTTAGCTTGCAGAACCATTAGCAAAGTAATCTTCAATTACTACAGTAGTCAGAAATCACTAAAATTGGCCATATTTTTTACCTTTGTCTGTATAAAGAATGTTATCATAGTAAACACTGAGTTACTAAGGATGTATTGCCCATGCTTTAAATAGCGCCTAGGTGAAAAAGTCAATTTCCTATTCAGAAATTACTGCATGGGCTTAAGCAGATGGCCTTTAAGCTGCAAAGAGCTAGGACTTTTTAAGTACTTTAATTTGTATGCAAACAAGTTGATTAGCAGGGCAAGTATTGGTTTAAACTGCATTAGTGTTGCTGGTAATAGTCTTATATTTTATGTGCAATGCCAGACATTAAGGCCTTCTGTAATGGTTCCTCGAGGGAAACAGCCAGCAATTTGGTCATTGACATTTCAGTCAACACATACACACGAAGTAGACGCACGATAAATGCACTAGTTGACTGTGGAGCACCACTTTTTTTTTCCTGCATGATCGAAAATGTACACACTTTTGCTTCGACATATTATTATTATGGTTAAGACAAGCCTAACTTTTTAATCTGGCAATGTTATCAATGCCCCTCTTCCAGCAACTTCACCTGTCAAATCTTAAGCTCATGTGTTTCAAAGTTCATGTTTACAAACTTCAGCTTTAACAAAATTTCCTGGCATGGACCACCTGAAGTTATTTAAAACTTTTGTCTGTGAACTCCCTGTCAGTTTATTAACTTTCAAAAATAGGTGTTGTGATGGTTTTGTGGCATCCTGGACACTTGGCTTTCATTGCAGTTTCTCCAGAGAACACTTTGAAAGCCAATAATAATATGTCTTCCTTTGGCAACAGTCATTATGATAAAATACATGTTTCTGCGGGGAAATATTATCCGATTAATGTTTCACAGGGGTTTGGTACCCCAGTCTGTTCCAACACTGCTTTTTATACAGACAGACAGCTTGTAAGTCATTAACAAAGCTTGTGACGCCTGCAGGAATACTTTACATCAACATTCAAGGCTTAATTTACTTTTATTGTCACAGAAAGGCTGCAACTGCCTGACAAATACTATCATGAAGATCATTCTTCAACTTCTGGTGGCATGAATTGAGTAGTTTCAATTTAAGGTTATTCAAAGGTCTTCATATGATTGTACTTTAATAAACATGAGGGAAATTGGGATGTTAAAAATATTTTGTCTGGTTGCAGGGTAGTGCAACAGTCTGTTCGGCCACTTCTGATTTGTAAATATGGCTAAGACAGGCTTAAAATATTGAGGGGGAAGAGAAGCCATATGCAGTAAATCGATCATACAACAATTTGTATTCAATTGAATAGCTACCGTTGCCACATTTATAAGGTAACGTCCCATTACAATACCCTGCGTGTAGTTATTTCCGTTTTTCCATGCGGTTTAGCAGAGCTGTCCAATACAGAGACTCCAGATATAAGAAAATTATCATCTAAATTTTAATATGTAGATTTTTTTGTATATAATAGGTGTTACAAGTGTAACATCGTACCACAGCGACAGGATCCCAGCTCTTGCTGTACCAGCTCCAGTTTGGTTTGGCAGCTATGGCAGCGCTTGCGGCTCCTCTGTTTAGAGCCACTGCGAGACAAAGATGAAGATGCAGACAAAGATGATGATGATGACGATGACAACTCCTCTCCCTCGGGCAGCTCAACCACTCTCACTCGTTTCTCGGGGGAAGCATCGGTGTCTGACTCTGAGGCTGACAAAACAAAAGCAAATACACAATCAAAAAAAACAAGGAAATATAGTTTAGCAAAACACAGTATAAATATTTCACAAAATTTTAAATACTTTTAAGCATAGACTCTCAAGGATGCAGTGGTCATGTGACATTATCTCATTATAATGATTGCTATTACTATTATTATTACTATGCACTTTGAAATGTATTTAATGTAATGTGTAGGAAGACAATGGACAGTCTTATGCGTAACTACTGTATTACATGCTAAATTCTATTTTGGCAAACACTGCTGTGATATGACAGGATCATCTAGATTGCTGACTGGCGAGTGTGAGACTGGTAAAATTAGTTTTGGCATTCCAGTTGTGCTATCAAGTCATGAATGACATTTTCTGCATTATTAAAATTGATTTGTCTTATCTTTAAGAGGCACCGATGATATTTCTGGTATGCTGCTCAATGGAAAAGTGCCTGTCAGATATTACCTGTGGTTCTTTGATAGATAAATAGTAACACATGGGTGTATGGGAGTCATCACCATCAGGATGACAATGACAAGATGTCAGTTGCCAAAGTAAACTTCTATGGTTAATATACCGTTACATAGATAGAGCCATATTGAAAGTACTTTGGCCAGTCCAAAGACAGTGTTTGAGAATTTTAAATATTGAAAGGAAACAATAATGTCCTGTTTTCCAGGAAGATACACACTTGAACCCCTTTAGTGCCAATGCCCCTTGTCTTAGTCTTTTAATTAGAATTCTGTGCTCTATGCAGAAGCACTTGGGCAGAGCAGTGTCCAGAATCTGTAGCCATTAATGTCATTTGTAACACAGGTCCTTTTAGAAGTGGCTGAACTCATGCCATCTTTAAGAGGTCAGGCACACTTCCAGAGGAGAGAGCTGCTTATAATATTGAGCAGATGAGGTGTGATGGTTTTCATGATGTCTTTCCAAAGTTCGGGGGTGTAGAAAGTTCAGTGGGCACAGCGATCTGGTCAAATATGAGTGTTCGGAGGGAGATAGGAGAGTGGAACTGTTAAATAATCCAGGCAAAGTATTATTGAGGTGTGCGCGTGTGTGTGTGTGTGTGTGTGTGTGTGTGTGTGTGTGTGTGTGTGTGTGTGTGTGTGTGTGTGTGTATACACACACATATACATATATACACATACACACACACATATCATTATGCAACTAACTAATTAGTTGCCTGTACATTATGCACATGCCAGTTCACTGCTGCAGAGGCTGTGGTCTCTAGCTTCCAACACACTGACTGTATTTCCAATATGTCTACCTATGATTGAAACATTCTGCAAATAATCTGAAATGGTCAGTAAGAGCAGAAGGAGGATTTTTTTTTTTTTAATTCAACAGAGTGGTAAGTCCTATAAGCTTAAAATCAAAATCTTGAATTTCTCCTTAAAATACTTTTTCTGGTGGTTTCAAGTGTATTTGGTGCCTAAAAAAATGACACTTGTCCAAACAGTGGACTGCAAACAGTCCAAAAACATGGAGTATCTTAATTGGAAAACTCTGACTCCACCCAATCCCTGACTACAGCTAGAATAAATCATCGATGAATGAATAACTTCCTATTTCATTGTGTCCCTCTCTTAATTGTTATCATTTGTACAGTCAGTTGATGAAAAAGGTTTCTTATACATACGTATAAATACCATTATAATGATAATAATGACAATTGGCAGATCATTTGGTTTAAAAGAAAATTATAAAAATATACAACAGAGTGAGATCATAAAAAATGGCAACTGTCATGTAAAATATCATACAGTAGCAATGATTATAAGACACATTTCAGACATTTCATGTGGAGTTAGAGAATTTGGACTGTTATGAAGAAGTCGTTTCTCGAATGTGGACAGCTACAGAGTCATGTGAAGTTTAATCAGTCGGCAAGAAATGGTGTTAAATTATTCATATTTTCTCCACCTTCTATTACTCCCTCAACCATTCATGAATCCAACAATAATTCATCCCACCGTGAGTCCAGGACTGCAGTTCGACAAGTTTCAGAGGGGACAAACAGACTGTCAAAATTCTGGCACCATAACATCTTAAGTTAAAGACCTCGATGGGAGATCTAGGATTATGAGAGACATGATTCTTAAAAAAATTTTAAACTGAAAAATTTAATTAAGTAAATTTGAGACAAAAGATTTCGTTCACTGGACTGCATTAGACAAATCACCTGACACAGGAGGCCCATCTACCTGTAGTGAGTTCCATCCCTAAGCTCAAACTTTAACTACGCTTTCTTCATCAATTCTGCAGACTTTTTGCCTGGCCCATTCGAATGCAGATCAGCACTCAATAAATCTCTGGAAACTAGGCAAAGCTTAGAAGCCAGATTTCCCTAGTTTCCGCCATTGATCCCTATCTGTATTTGAGTGTATCTTGTCTGTATGTGTGTAATATAGCTCAGTGCAAGCTCATGACAGGACCTCTTGGCATGTCTTAACTTATAATGGCAAATCCTTGTGGTCAATTTAGAGACTGGAACATGACAGTTTAGTGGAGCCCGCTATTTGCTCATTTACTGAAAAGAAGAGACATGTACTATTGAGGTGGTTTGACAATATCTCATCTTAAACAGTTTAACCTAATGTGTAATTCACGGTAAAGCCAAAATTTGTAAAAGATCAGATTAAAAAACAAAAAAAAGCATTTATAGAAAACGGATTTTCCATTGCCATACCTTCAGGCCAGAAATGAGAAACTACAGCCCGCAGGCCATATACGGCCAGCCAGGCGTTTTAATCCGGCCCAGCTAACCTGAAATTTTATTATAATTAAACCTCACTTATTTTACCTTTTCCCTGAAATATTTGCGGTTTTCAAAAAATACAATATCATCGTAAACTATGCTTGTGAGCAGTCAACACAAGAATGGGTGGCCGCAGCGCAGAGGTTGGCGGCTGATTTACAGACTCAGCTTTTTTTTCTTTTTTTTGCACGCACAAACCACAATTCAAGAGTCAAGTACCAATATATTTTTTTGGGTACAGACCAATTGCAACACCACAAATGACTCCACACCGACGGAGAAAGAGTTAAAAGACTTTACTGAGGCTCTGGCAGTTTGTAATAGCAGAATGCAGATGAAGCAGGGAAATCAGGGATAGGCAGGGTCGGTACCAGGAAGATGGGAAAGCGGACACAAGGTCCCCGAAGTCCACCTGGTGAGTGCGAAGCCCGACGAGGGAGTGTGGGGCTCCCGAAGCCCGGCAAGAGAGCGCAAAGCCCGGTGAGGGAGTGCGGGACTCGATAAGACTGGCGAGGGAGCTCTGGGTTCCCGAAGCACGGCTAGAGAGCACAAAGCCTGGTTAGGGAGTGGGGGGCTCCTGAAGACCGGCGAGAGAGCACGTAGCTCAGCGAGGGAACGTGGATCTACCGAAGACCGGTGAGGGAGCGCAAAGCCTGTCGAAGGAGCGCGGGCTCCCGAAGACCGGCGAGAAAGCGCGGGGCTCCCAAACCCCGATAAGAGAGAGGAGGACTCCCGAAGACTGGCAAGGGAGCGCAGGGACAGACAGGGTCAATTCTAGGACGTCTCCCACAGCAGACAAAGGCAGCCTGTCTACCAGGAAGGGACAGAAGACAACCTGGCAACTAGTGGGACAGGAGAAAATCAACTGAAGAGGCGGAACCACCAGAAAAAGCACTGAGAACTATGCCAACCAGGACAAGTTTCATGCTGGCATTCAAATTAGCGATTAGCAATCTTTCTAAACCTCCAGAGGACGGCACATAAGATGCTGAAGTGGTTTGGCTTGACCTAAATATGTGAGCAGACATTCAGCGTCATGAACTCCAACAAAGCCAGTCACAGATCCAAGTTATCTGACCGACACCTTTGGATCCATCCTGAGAATTGCTGAACAACACTTTTCCCTCTGAAACTGAATGTGACTTTCTCTACTGTGTTATGAAATCAGAGCATTAGGAAAACAACTTGTACAATGAGCCTTGCATATTCATGGTTTGCTAAAAGGCCAAATCATTTCATGTTATGCCTTTTACAATTACTTCTATTCCATCTATGTCATTCATATTAGTTCACACGAACACTCCATCCATCTGTTCCTGTCCAAGCCCCTCTGTCAAATTTTAGAAACCATTGTGGCCCCTGAGTCAAAAAGTTTGCCCACCCCTGCTTTAGGCTAAAAGAATACAATGTGTGCCTGTGTGTGATAGCACAGAGCTCACATGATTCCACTTCTTTAGATAAAGATCCACAAATTCACATACCATGTTTGAGCTTTGACTGTGTTGTAAACTGTGTGTCACAAACATACCATCACTAACCGATCCCTTTCGGGAAAAACCACAGTGAAGGGAAATTTCAGGTCATTATAATGTTTCAATGCACAAGGAGAAATTCAGAAATCTACAATACAAAAGTCTGCCTGTGAAATAATAACATTAAGTACTCAGCCTGGCATTTCAAAATGTTTACTTTTTTTCAAGATGAAATGTCTCTGGTATACAGTTTATTATTGATAGCCTTAAACTACCCCCTTTACAGGCTTTATAGTTGCAGCCAATTGCAGACAAGCTCAATTGCTCTACTCATATAATACAATTTGGAAGTTAGCTGAGACGTACCTGAGTCAAAGGAGCGTTTTGTTGGCGTTGAGAGGGAATTGAATACTGTATCTGTGCTGGTTATTTCTGAAACATAAGGGAGGGAATACAATAAGTGAGAAAAGAGGGAAAACAGTATGAGAACAAGGTGTCAAAATGTACTACAGGTAAATTATTTTAGAGAAGAATTTCTAGGCTGAAAAGAGTAAAAAAAAAAGAAAGAAAGAATGAAAGAAAGAAAGAATTCAGCAATATGTCATCTAAAGAGAAAAGAAATGAAATCTATATGAAAGAAGGGTCATGAACCTCAGAAACCATGCCTACATTAATAAACTTAAAAAATGTAAAAGTCAACTAAAAGGACCTTCTAACCTGAGAGGCAAAAAAAATTAAATTCATACAATAACCCCCCCCTTGCCAAAGAGATCAGGGCTGCTTGCTACTGTACAGGATGATGTCTTAATGGAGTAGGGGAATATTTGATTATCAACTACAACCTCCAACCTCACAACAAAAGTTCAGATCATAGCTAAAAAGACATAAATTTTATATCTGATAAATACAGAGTAAATAACACACACCTCACATCTATCAATGGACTTAGGTACTATGCTAGCTTTCAAACACTTGGAAAAAAGAATTACATCATAATAATGAAGAGCCAAAAGGCATCGTAGTCGGCGATGGAAAAAAAAGTTTGGTTCAAAATTAAAAACCCTGACAATTGCTTGAAAGTATAAAAAGCTTAACAACAGTGGAAAATAGAAATGAAATTGTATGACAGATTAAACCATGTGTTTATTTACTCCCATGTAAAGCAAAAGCTTTATAATGACAGCCTGAGAACAGTGGCTGTCGGAAAGACTACTGCTGGTTGCTTAGAGACTCCAGAACAGTTTTCTGTATGGTCAGGGAAGGCCATTGGTGAGTGGCCTTTAGTATGCTGTGTGGGTCTTTCTTTTATTCCCCATTATGACTGTGATAGATATGTGTGATGGACAGACACATTACAGGCAAGCATGCAGAATAAGGCCAGCTAAGAGATAACTCACTGGAAGTTGCTTGAAAATATTTCTCTCTGTATTAAGTTATTTCTCCTATCTATTTGTTTTTATTTAAAAAATATCTAGTCAACGTCACTGTTAATTCAGAATGTAGCATATTTTCTTCATTGGTGATATTGAAAATGTCTTGGAAGGGAAACACTAGGCCTAAGCCAACCACTTTCATAAAGGTCTTAAACTGAGAATATGCCTTTCAAAATGAACGGGCAGTCCAGAATAGATAAACGTAATAATTACATGATTAACTATTGGAATGAGTGAGTGTGTAACGCTTACAGAACCAAGAACAAAAAGTAATGGAATTGAAAGCTTCCGTACTTAGACCCCACCAAGGCAGGAGGGTAGAGATAGCATCTTTGCTATCCTGCATATTCATTTGATCAGATTTTTATGACCTTTCCCAAATCAGCCTAGCCAAATAACCTTGTCACGGTATTGCCATGACAGATACCCTGGTAAGTGCAAGCGTCCTCTTAAAACCTTCACTTCTGAATGGATAGACTTTCTCCTCATTACTTCTATCTGTGTCACGAGGACAAATATAACCAGGACAAGGGTACTGCAGCTGATGCTTTGGATGGTTAATACAGTCCACAATATTAGAACCTAAAGAGTTGAGTCACATGGGGCCATCATAGAGGATCATCATAACCAAATTGGACGAAGTTTAAAGATCTAAGCCTGTAAATTTGCCTATTTCTCTTCATGATATTTACAAACACCTCTTCCTAGAATGTGTGTTTTCTATTATTAAACTGGTACTGCGGCTGCTGCCTATATCATTATAATTCTGCTATAAACTTAAACCCTTGAATTACCCCTGAATGCACAGATAATACATTTGTAAAATGAAATCTGTGATTGATGTAATTGACGGATGACATTAACCGTGAATATAGACTGTAGTGCACCGTTACATCTGTTCCCAAATGAGCTGTAAAATTGTTTACATATCCAAGGAATTAACAATCCATCAAGCAACTCAAGGAATCTCATGATCTTGGAAAACAATAGTAATGCTAATCTGTAACGTTGATTAATAACCTTTACAATTCTCTAAACAGAAATTCTTACAAATATGCAGTCTCTTTGGACTCACTTCCTCTTTTGAACTTTTACTGCTATTATTGTGCAGGGCTGCGGCTTTGTGAATGATCTGCTACTCTGTAAATATATGAATAAATGTGTCATCACCCTCCCTCAAAATGGGTGCCTACTCTTAACACATATTGGTCCACTAGCCTCCCGCCTGGCAAGCCTATACACTCTGCTATTTCCCCTCAAATTAGACCTTCAGAGTCTAAGATTGTGATTTACCTTGTGTTTAAGTCTGCTCAACAATAATGTGAAATGATTGGCCAGAAAAAAACTCTAGTAACCACTAGATGAACTTGTCTTGTCTTACACAGGCCAACACAAACTTCAGGTGCAGCAATTTTGGTTGACAATTCTGCAATTTAGAACTATTTTTGCATTTCATTTTAAGTGTGTTTACTAATCTTAATCACACCAAGTAGAAACCTTTCATCTCTATCTTTTGGATCCACGTGCTGATTAAGTATGTGTTTGCAAGTAAGAATCAGTACATTAGCAAGCATCTTTACGGTCGTCTAGACAGGCTTGGCTTCATGTACTTAAACCTTATTCCATTGCAGAAAGAAACGTTGCTGCCTGGCCAAAAGACTTGAAAAAAGGGGGGAAAAAATAATTGAAAAAAAAAATAAATAAAAAAAAAAAATATATATATATATATATAGGACACACACGCACACACATGCATACATACATATATAACATCTATATATCACTGCTCTCTTACCATCCTGATTGGGTAGAGATGTCCCTCCAGTTTCTCCTGGCAGGGGGTCTTCGGATGTATTAGACATTGCTATGAGAGACTGACCGATGCTGCTGCTTGTTTCATTACAGAAGATATCTGCTTGGCTGCTACTGGAGCCTGAAGAGGCTTTTGAGGCACAATCATCATCTGGCTCCTTCTTCTGTATGTCTGGATGGTGGGGGGGGAGGGGGGGTCACAAAACATTATATTGAGCACACATTCTAGCTTGAAACGTCTCAGTGTTAGCCCTACTGGTGTGCAATTCCCAGAGAGTTTGTTAACTTGTTAAAGACAGAAATAACTCAGGAACTCAATATAATAATATGATATCGGTGAGACACTATGAGACCAGACTAAACAAGGCTGGTTCCAGATAAAAACTGCTATAACCAAGGTATGCAGAAGACCATCACTGACCACACATCATGTAAGATCTTGAAGCTGAGAGCTACAGCAGCAGGAGACCACATATGTTTGTCATCTAAAAGGCAGCAAGAAGACTTAAAAAACATTGCCTGTTCTAATGGGTCTCAATTTCAGACTCCAGTTTCAGAATTTGGTGCGAACAACACAAAGGCATGGATGCATCCTGCCTTTTATCAATTATTAAGGCTTGTGCTGGTGTAGTGGTGTGGGAAGTATTTTCCAGGCACATACAAAATCTCTGAGAAATGTTTCCAACACCTTGCTGAATCCAAGCCACAAAAAAATTAAGGCAATCCGGCTACAGCAAGATGTACCAAATAACTAAACAGGCCACTGAGTGTATGTTTAAATGTCCCTCCCCTAACATACATACTTTACTTTAAGGGAACAAATATTTCAAGAGAAAGTCATTGAAGCCCTGTCATTTCAGTTAAATGCTGCATGATTTCCACATTCAAAAAGCCAACTGAATCATCAAGCGAATTGCAAGCACGCTACCAAGACAAGCAACTATTGGCACAAGATAAGATATGTAATGGCTGAGTGCAAACTGTTTAGACTGTGACAATGTCAACTACCATAGGGACAGACCTGACATAAAAATCTCTGAAACTATGAAATAAGTACCAGTAAACACAGTTGGGCTGGGGGTAATTATTAAACTTCACCATCTTTATCCTTAAGCGTCTTTCTCTAATCCCCTTTGTCACCCTCAGGCATTTCAAGGCCTTTCCAGATCAGCTGCAGCAGTAACGACAGTTTGCCAAACAAAGCGCTAAACTCTATTTTCAAAATAACATTTCAGAGCATAAAACTTACCTGCAAAACATTTGGAACACAAATTCATAGTTTTGCTTGACCTGGAAGTAAAAGAAAAAGGGAAATACATTAACTATATGGACGTGAAAAAACAAATGTCATGGGCCACCTGCTTCTCGAGGTCCAAATATTCAGTTCAACATTCGGGATTGAGAAGTATACCTGCCTGAATTCAATAGTCTGTCATTAGATGAATTATGCAAGTGTTCACACTTAATCCCAATTACTCCCAAGAAATACAGTACATTACATTGTCAATTTTTGTGAAGAGATATTATCTCAGTAATGTGTTCTACAAAAGTTCTCAATGAGATTGAGCCAGGTACATCAAGTAAACATATTGAGATCAATATGGATCTCTCTCACATCGCCGTTCCATAAACCAGAAAATGCTCTCCTTCATGAAATGTATTTGCAAAATTTTTCTGAATTACATGTTCGTAGTCGAAATCACCTCCAACCCTTTAGAAATATATCTTGTCCATATTCCATCCATCTTCTACTGCTTTGACAGAAATGTAAACATTTTGATGAACTTCTACTAAAAAACATGCTGTAGTAGTGGATGTGTATGTATGTATGTATGTATGTATGGATGTATGGATGTATGTATGTATGTATGTATGTATGTATGGATGTATGTATGGATGGATGGATGGAGATAGATAGAATAGATAGATAAATTGCATAAAAGCTTCGCAGCTAAAAACTGAGCGGTGTATGGAGAATAAAAAGCCCTAAAATGTCTTGCCTTCGTTTTTACCCCCTTTACTGGTCCAACAAGGGCCCACAATCCTGACAACTCAATCACAACAGATGTCTCTGGCTTTCCTTTGAGAGGGCTCCTCATTTCCTCTCCAGCACTTGTCCTGACTGTCTGTGCATTGAGCGTGACGGTCAGTGCTATCAGTCACATCCTATTTATTTTTGGCCTTTGGTGCAAAGTTTTGTCCCCATTTCTAAATGTAGGGTCTGCTGCAGTCAACCTGTAGGCTGATTCCATCACTCAAAGGGAGTGTTGTCTTTGGGTATAAAAGAGATAGGGGGAAGCCTTAGGTAATGACAAGAGGAAAAACCTCAACATGAGTGGCAGACAGAGAGGAAGCCAATTGTAAGTAAATGACAATTCATCAGCTGTTGTCATCAGTTGAAAATAGAGGTAATAAAATCTCAAATTAAGGGCTCTCGAAGGGGTGAGAGGAAAAAATATACAGGAAATACCTTAATAGATGTTCGTTAAGCTGAAAAAAATTCAAACAAAATACACATAAATCAGAGTCTCCTTGTTTGGATGACTGCTGCTGGTAATGACAATATCTGATTAAAACAGACAGGAAGTTTGGCTCTGCCACTTTGGTGATTCCATATGACTGATGTGAAGATACAGGAACTTTGATAGGTGATACAGGGATTGAGAGACCGGAGTTGAACAAAATTCTACAGACACGAGCAGTTCAATTGTAAAATAACTTCCTGGGTTAAGGAAATAATAAAAAACATAATAGAAGTTGTGACAAAATGATATTCAACTGTCTTGCTTTCTAAGTGGCATAAATACAGGATTCAAGTATTTCAAGTTGTTTCTGATTTGAAAAGAGAAATGCCTTGGGTAAAAAAAAACTTAAGAGCCAGAATAGCAAGACTGACAGATGACTTATTTGTATTACATAAAAGCAATAGTCTTGTCAGAAATAGAGCCGATGAAAAACAATGACAAGTACCTCTCATAAAGCAAGATTACTTTGATCATGACACTTTATGGCTTAAACAAAGGATTTTGCACAATGATGTATATAAACATACTGATTATCTACTGCGTGGACTGATTTGTGTTGGCTTTTGGGAACAAATCAGAATAGAATCAGTAGCAGATTTTACACATTATAATCAAGCCATGAATAATGCACCACTGACACACCTAACCATTTCTATAGAAAGTTCACTGAGGCAGAATGGTGGGTTGTAATGGTTTGACTCGGATGCACTGCCAGATTGACTACAGGGAGAAAATGGACAGATTGAACAATGTATCAACCCGTTCAACCAACCCCACCACTCTTGTGTCGTGGTTCTTATGGATCCCTCTGCACACCCTAAAGAGAGATGATTAGCCAGGTGTCTCCACCTTTAAGATAGCAGTAAAGTGACAAAGTATCAACATTTTAAATAATAAACTCAAAAAACCTTGCAACAATTGGTTTAATTGAAAATAGGGTTTAAATCAATTAATGATTCTTTACAGTAAAATTTAATTACATTTTTTATTTTCACTCCAAGTGTTGTCTTTTTTGTGCTTGTGCAGTTTCAGTACTTGGTTTAGTCTCAGCAATAAAACTCATTTGGCTGTTGAGAAAGAGAAACAACAATTTGGTTTAAAAAACTGCATTCTAATATCTTGACAAAAAAATTAGATCCATAATAATATGGAATAATATGGATAACATGTGCAAGTCACAAAACCCGTCTTCACAACTATGTCAAAAACTCCCTTGCTCTTTGCTGCCCCTCGTCAAAAATGTCCTCTCAATCTGAGAGATAATGACAAATAACACACAACTAAACATCGACTTCAGAGAAACGACTGACCCCATGGTCAGGGTCCATGTGCACAGGCCTCACAGACCACTGGAGGGCTGTGGACCACACGTTGAAAACCCCTGACAGCTTAAGGCACACATGACAACTCAAGGGCAGTAACATATGTTAAAATAAAGCTCTATTTTAAATTGCAGAGATTGTGTCCCTGTTTTATTTTTGACAGATGTGATCAACGTGTGTCGTTTTAAGATCAAGTCTCGCTTCAGAAAGTAAAACGAAAATAAATTTTAAATAAAAAAATAAAAAAAAGCCTGACACAATTAGCCAGTTACAAACGTTGAAAATGAAACACTTAGGGTGTACAAGTAAAAGAACTTGGAATTTCAGTAGTATCCCTGATCAATTTTAGTTCTTCAAAGGGGATCAACAACGGAGCTATTACGTTATTGACGTTGCCATTTTGTGCATCTATGAACGAATGCTAATCGCTGGAAGCAAAGTTTAACTGATAAAACGCCAGTGCTTAGTTTGTACCAAAGTTCAGTTAATGATCAGACATGCCCGCAGTTGGGCATTTCCAAGCAAATCTCCTACCATTTCTGTAGAGTTGTCACACCTGTCAAATTACCTGGGAGAGTAATCCATAGTCCTCTTCCTTTACAAGAGGTTACCAAGGCCAGCTGGGGTTAGCTAGCAGCTAATGCTACAAAACAATGAGGAGGGGGGTAATAACAAGGAAAGCGGCTCATCCCTGCTTGAGCTGCTAACGCTAATGGCTAGCCACCGAGCTAGCCGTTGGCAAAGAGGGCGTATGGAAATAAGGAATTTGAGAGGTTATTGGTCTTACCCCCAGAACCCGCAGGGGCACCGCGGTGGTATAACGTTAACGTTACTCGGAGGCTTGCTGCCCTCGCTCCCCGTGTCCCCCATGTCGGTCTTCCGTGTGAGGCTCTTCGTGTAGCAGGTGAATCCGGGGATGGAGTGAGGGCCTTTTATTTGCGTTTAGATCCCCTTGCTTTGATAAGTACAACAAAAATTTCCCGGCCAAACAACTATTTTCTCAGTTTACCGGACGAGGACCGTCTTGCCGACACGAGCGGCCACGTACTCCGAAGGATTAAGACAGTTTAAGTCAACGGTGATACACAGGAGCCGTCAAAGCCAATGACGGACAGAGCCACCGGGGATTCCTGGGCCGATCAGCTGGAGTGAGGAACAAACCACTCACATAGAAAGGGGGGGCGGGGAATGGAGAACCGTGCTCTTAAATGTTCCACTTAGGGTCCTAATGTTGAGTAAATTTAGAATTTTAGTCGACCTATAGCAATACATTTCTCAAGTTGATTGAGAGGACGTATAATAATACGTTTTATGAAGGCGATCCATACGACATTATTCAACATGGTATGATCCACACAGAAGCAATCGTCAACTAAAGGCATCCTTCAATTCTATTTTCAGAGCTCATCGAACATTTAAAGTTGGTACAAGATGTAATGCGGTGAAATAAATTGTAAGACATTTTAAAAAGAGAAACAATGCGGTACCCGCATAGATAAAAATATATCTTTTTTCGAATGTGGGGTAAGCACTTCAACAGGTGTTACATTTCCTAAAGGGTATTCTTTATTTGTGTACTTTTCTTACTGTTTCTGTGGTATATCTTACCGTCTCTGACTGTGATGCTTGTATGTGCAGTTTCACACACTAAAAGAATGTAAAAATCTGATTTAATGATTATTTGAGATGCCATAAGGAATTCCCCCTATGGGTATCAACAAAGTACTATCTTACAAGCCTGCCTAAAGTCATAGCAGCAAAAATAGTGAGATTTCCTTATTTACACATTTATATATTTGTAAAATGTATTGTGAAGGAAAATTAAATGGTGGTGGTTATAATGTGTGATAAATTGCCCTTTCAGCAACAAAATAATTGTAATTGCAAAAAGATGAGATCACATATGGCAAACAACATGTCAAAGTTTGAAAACAGAAATATTCGGTGTTTGCAAACTGTATCTCCCCTTTCTCTGTATTCACACCGACACTTTCTCATTCCACCAACATTCCACATTATCTACTTTCCTTCAGGATGGCACACCTTATTACATGAGCTGCAGTTGTCCAGTAACTTGCAAGCTCCTCTTGACCACCCGAGGCCTGTCTCAGCTCCTCACTGATGATCACACAACACTCTTCCTTTTTCAGCTTCCACCACTTTATCCTCTGCTCCGCCTTTATCCTCTGCATCTTCCTTGCCACCAGATGCATATTACACTCCTGGCTCAATTTATCTGCATTTATCTGGGCTTTGGACTGGCTCAATAAGAACACTGACTTGTACCACCTCTGGACGACATTAAGATCATAATCATAAGAATACAAATTATTTTGAGCATGTATCCAGTCTATACTTTGTGTCTAGGTTTTTATTAGCTATATATTTAACACTAGTAAATATTTCCAATGCTGATAAACAATGTTGTCATTTAAATGTTGTCATCTTGGAAACTATTTCCACATATAGTACTTTTTAAAATTCTTTTACTGGCTGTTAATCTGACATCAGTAAAATATTGATTCAATTTTAGACGGATGGAGGAGGGATGTTTGCTTTTGGTTCGAAATTAAAATGTGATTACCGGTAACTTTAAAAACAGTATTGGACTTTAAACTAATACAGTACTATATTTGACAATTTAAAAGTCTATTTGGTGCAGACATCTGGACTCATGAGAGACTGTGGATTTTGAGTTTAAGATAGTAATACTGTTGAAAACACATTATCAATGTCAGCTTTTTTAAGGGTTCTCAAACAAATGATTGACATTCAATGTTCTGACGCTCACATCACAACCTATATTCATCAAACTATCAGTGTCCAGCAGGCGCCAGCTTGGAATAAACAGAAAACAACCTGGTAATATTCTTTCATACATTACACTGATAAATAAACATTTCATAATACCCTGTATGTCAGTAAGGCCCTCTTCTTCTTTTCCTTTGGCTTTTCCCTTCAGGGGTCGCCACAGCAAATCAACCTTCTCCATCTAACCCTTTTGTCCGTTATCTCCTCTCTCACGTCAACTAACTTCATATCCTCTCTCACTACGTCCATACATTTTCTCTTTGGTCTTCCTCTAGACCTCCTGCCTGGCATCTCTAATTCCTGCATCCATCTACCAATATATTCTCCATCTCTCCTCTGTACACGACTGAACCATTTCAGTCTGTATGTCAGTATGAAGGCCAATGGCACATAATAAATTTAGCTGACCAATATGTGAATATGATCAAAACCAAAAATTCATCCATGATGGATAGATCATGGATGAATTTTTGATTTGACTGAATTTGATTTTAGAGGTTCTTTATTTATTTATTTTTGTCTTCACAATGGTTTCCACCAAAATCCAGCACTTAACTTCAGAGCCAGGTGGGTTACCCTCAATAAAATGTGCTTAGGAGTAGACTTTGCTGTCAGTGAAATACAAGTGTGTCAGGCTGGGGTGAAAATGGATAGCTGATAGTTCATTAGATAGCCACAGGGAGGGAGATACAACTGAGGATAGCAAATTCTCGTTCTTCAATATTGCTAAGAGCTCATATTCTATTGCTGTGCCCAACAAAATCAGAAGTCTTTATTTTTATCTAGCTCTAAGACTGTGTCAACGGAAATTTGAGCACAAGACTTTTTTTTTGGAGATGTATTCACATACACCCTTTTTCTGGCGGGACACACAATTTAAAATAAACACCTGCTAATGGTCATTCAGTGTTGCAAACAGGGATGTGGCAAGCCCCAGTTAGGTCCTTGCATTTTAGAAGTGGTTGTTGCTTCCCTTCCCACAGCCCGAGTCCAGCCTCGGGCTTCGTTGTCCTCCAGAGATTTGTAGAACACCACTTCAAAGAGCAATCCCCTCTCCTTACATATCGTATAGCCTCTCTCCCCTTCTCTGCAATAAACACAAGAACTTAAGGAATTAATTAGACACTGGATCAAACACAGGTTAATAAAATCAGCTCACTCAGGAGACACAGAAGATTGTGATCACATCCTACATGCCCTGTCATGTGCAGCATGCTTGATATGCTCATTGACGCCCACATTTGATTTCAGCACCAGCACGATGTTACATTGACAGTCTCCTAACCCCTCTTTCAGTCACTGAAGGATGCGGATTGGGCAGTTTGCTTGCTTTGCTTCACTGAGGGACAGCGCTAGAGTCCTGTGAGAATTCAAATAATTTTTTTTCTTCATACAGCAACTCTTCCTTTAAGGCTTCTTCTTTAAAGAGAGTTTCTGCCACTAGGGCATTCCCAAAATTCATTTTCCCATGACTCACATCAAAGGGGTTGAGGCTCTGATTATCTATGAAATATCTCAAAACCTGTTTATGTTATGGTTGAAAAGGTGGAGTAGTTTTGCTGCACAGTTTGGGGCAATACAGGTCCAAGGTGTCACTCCACAGTTCTGCAATCTTGTAGCGCCTCTGTAACAAATGTAATATTTGTGTTTGTGAAGGTAACAAATCAGAGCTTGTACACTCTATGGTGATTATCTAGCAACACTTGCATTACTCCATGCGTCAATAAAAACAATTTTGATTCATGGCAGCTAATATGAGAAGCAGGCACTCTAACATGTGCTTAATGGATTCTATGGAAAATATATGTAAATGCACATGTCCATAAAAGAGTCTTTCTTATCTTTTAATGCCATCCCCAGATAGGCAGGCGGGGTGTTATTGACTGGAGGACAAGCCACATGTCGCTGCTCATAGATTGGCTCCCAGGACATTTATCGGAAGACAGGATTACCTGCGATAGTCCAATAAATTTGAAAAACGCATTACGGATTTGAATGAGCAAGGTATTTGAGTGTCAGATTTTGATTTAGGATAGCTAACACTTCTATTTGCTGATTGAAAATGTGTAAGTATTTGATCACTTAAATAAAAAAAAAATGGTAATTTAAAAAATAACAATGGCTACAAACTTTAATTACTTTTTGTCCCTGCTCTCTTGTAAATCTTTCGGCGGTGTAGTATACATATTTCATTTTGCAGTATGTTGATTGAACTTGATGCTAAGCACAAATATTTTATTAATCGTTCTGGTGTGCAAATTCCAGTTGGCAGATGATGGAAATCTTTGACAATGAGCTGCGAGATCATAACTTGGCTGTGAAGCAGTCAGCGGCACCGGCTGTAGGCAATGTTTAGAACAACGCACAGATGGGATAAACATCAGAGAGGGCCCTGTAAGACAGACAGTAAAAGCTGTTTACACTTCTTCATTCAAGGCCTCCTTTCATATTCATGTCTCTCATTCTCTTTTTGTCAGTCATTCCTAGACCTCCAATGACATGAATTATTTGCTTCTTTGCACTTTTTCTTTTTGTTTTTTGTCTCTCTGCCCTTTTTGCCTTTATACATAAATATTCACATAGCAAAAGTCCAGACTCCCCCTGCTTGCCAAACATGTAGCTCAGCCACCCATGCATCTGGCGGGGAAGTCAGCAGAACCGGCCTCCCCACCATCTCACTATCTGGTGATCAAAGAGCTGCTAAACAGCCAGAAACTACAGTGGGTGCAAGAGAGGAGCATGCACAGCAACACAATTAGCAAGTACCATTTTTTATATGCTGAATTCTTCTCCTGATCCCTTGCATTTCCACACACAAACACAGTTGTGCATATGCGCGCATTAATATTCACAAGCAAACCCGCGAATATACCCGCATCTTGTATTTTTGCGCCCGCAGAAAGAACACAAATGCACACAAACACTCTCACACACAAATGAGACTGACTGTGACTCACCTGTGAGTGACAGTGCACGGTGGCATCTGCTGCTAGTCTTTAAGTTACTCAATTAAAGTTGGAGCATTAATGGGTTGAGAGGAAGGAAGATCAAAGAGAATAAAGAAAGAATATCCTCGCAGGAGAAAGAGCGAGAGCGGGAGAGAGGGATGAGGTTAACAAGGGAAAACAATTAAAGATGGAGCAAATATTGTGATGCGCGCACAAGAAAAAGTTTCGATGAAGTTGATTAATCAATGATTAATAATTTCTGTCCTGGGTGATGCAGGCAAAATTATTTTTGTTATCAAGGCTCATGAACCAGGCTTATCCACACCCCGACTTGTTGATACACGGAGAAAACAAAACTGTATTTCGAGGAATTGTCCACGGTTTTTGGCATTTGCGAGGGAGACGCAGAAAGGAAAGACAGAAAGATAGCAAAACACACACAAACAATTAAGCGCAGCGGAATACAAGCAAATATTCACATGTCTTTTACATTTCAGGAGACTATGAATAGATTTGAATTGTTAAACGTTCCCCATCCTTCTCTTTAATTAAATTGAAAAAAAACAAAAAACAAGCATTATTAAGCATCCAAGGTTCAATTATTGTTCCTATTATGGATTTTCAAAGATTTGAAAGAGCGATGAATATGTGACCTTTTCTGAGGATCTCTTTTTGTGAGAGAACGGCAATGTGAATTAATAGTTCAAATGAAGCAATCTTTTCAACACCAATGACATCTGTGGGACCAATGCTAGGTTGGATGAGACACACTCTCTACAAGGATCTTCTTTCTTTAAAGGGGATCACAGTGGGCACGCAATGTTTCTGACTCACTTCACCACCAATGCTTATTCAAGTGTGCCCTCCAATGGAGGGAAACAGGTCATGTTGACAAAACAGCCTTTGTAAGATTTTAAAGTGGTACTCAGTTCTTCCTACCTGTATTTGGATTATACAACCTGTTGTTGTTCACTTTCCTCCAAATACCTGAGCATTTCTCTGAGACATTAGACATTAAAATAGAAGTCCATTTGTACCTTTGCAACTATTATATCTATTAATATGTCTGTATATTCAATTTGATATCAAAATTTAAAAAGTTCTTCCTGTGACATTACCATTGGAATTTTGTGTGGATGTGGGAGTGTGTCTGGGTGGGTGGGTGTATGCAGATGTGTTACCCAAATTAACCTGAAATTCTGGTTTACATACTGCACATTGCTTTTTACTGACAACTTTCACTGCAGTACAAATAAACATGGAAACACAGCAGTCCGTATTGCATGGAGATGGCAAGACAAGAAAACAACAGAGGTCAATATTTCAAGGGATATAGTAAGACAACTCCAGCAGATTTACTATGCCATGTTTCAAATTTCAAATAAAATGTAATCGCATTATATCCTGGTTAATGTAGAAGCCCTCCTAATTATCACTTGACCTGCGCTTAACAGTCACCCTTCCATCCTTGACCCTCTACTGTCTATCCCCAGTGACCCAAACTCTCACTTTTAAACTGTAAAATTATGATGGCACCTCACACTATGATGGCACCTCCCCTCTTGGAATTAATTAGTTTCCCTGTTTATACATTCCTGTGGAATGTTTCAGTTTTTGCCGATTATAAAGTTTGCTTTGACAACTCAAAAACATCAGACCTCATCGGTAGCGTATGTTCATTAGTGACACAATGTGATGGTGCATTTTGAAAGGTCGTTGAATGATTGTAAGTCTCTAATCCAAATGCTAATTTACTAACTGATTAGCAAACCGCAGTAATATGATGATAATGATATGCAGATGGGTCCTCATCAGGGCTGCCTATTTATTAATGAGATGATCTTTGAGTCTCCTGCATCGAGTGTGTTTGTGTGTGCCTGTGTGTGATGCCCACATGAAAAGCGTGTGAGTTAAGAGCATTGATCAGAATACTACACTTCATTCAATTTTACACTGAACTAAAGCAAAGTTTGATTAAGATATGTTACTGCAGCAAGTGCATTTTATTATGTGACAGGACACTTAAATGGCCATGTTATATTTTTCAAGAAGACTGGGACATCCAGATGCAAGCATATGAAGTATATTAGAGAGTTGATTCGAGTCATTGCCAGAAGGGAATTTATAAAGCTGTCAGTTATGTTGTTGATGAATTTTGAATGAATGTATCACAAAAACTACTAACATCTCCAAGACAGATAGATAAAACAGGTAGATAAAGAAGACAGATAGATAAAATTGGTCGACTGTAATTGGCAGTGACTTATTCATTGCTGGCATTGTCTGAGATTGCATTCCCCATTTCATCCTAAATTGTCTGTTATGTTCTTCAGCTCATCTTCCGGAAATATGCTGCACAGGTGGCCAATAAAAATACAAAACATGCAGTGGTGATTGCTGGCTTTGTATAAATTCAAGTCCTACTGCTGGCGCTGCTGGTGTAGCGGTATCATGCAAGATGCCCATTCTTGTGACCTGGGTTCAATTCGCGGGCGGCGCGTTACCTTTTTCAAGCTGGGATCGATATCAATAAGCTGCATCTGTTCATCCATTTTTCTCAAATGAAGAGTTCATGTTCTTTCATCTTACACTTGCATTCGGCTGAGATAGACGTTTTCGAATCCAACACAGCGACCATTACTGGACTAAACTGCCCAAACCCGTTTTGCATATAATGCAAGATTTTTTGACTCTGTAAATCGATTTAATCTTGCAAAATGTGACTGATAAATAGTGTTTTCATCGTTTGTCCTTTTCCCCCCTTTCTCCTTGAACGCGATTTCCAGGTGTGAGGGCTCTGTTCTTTTCAAGTGGATATAAAGTTACTCTCAAACATTATAGTCCCCCTGTGAGAAAATACTATATTGTAAGTTAAAATCTTGCATTCAAAATTCTACAAAAGTATTGTCAGTAACATCCAGTACGGTCAAAGTAAAACTGCTATGAAATGGAAGAAATCAAGTAAAATACATCTAGCAAAAATATAATTAAATGTGGCCAGCAGCTACACGATAAGGGGCTCAAAATCAGTCTTCCCAGTTAATATTGGTCTTCCCGGCATGAGTGGAAAAACTATTGCCTTGTTTGATAGCGATATTACTGAGGCAAGATTAAATGTTTTCTATCAAAGAAAATAAAGAAAACAAGACATTGATTATCACGCAATTTAACAGCCATAAGCAAGTCTAGTGGGCCAAGTAAATGCTCCAAACCACACACAGATTCATGGCCAGGAGCAATTCAAGAGGGCAAATTCGAACCACTGCTGCTCCTATAATCATTTTAATCAACTTCATCAATTATATTTTGACCAGAAAGATCTTTTCGTAGCGTAGAGATACAGTTTGCATTCCTGTGTAGATCATATTGAAGTTCTATAGGCGTCAGCATTTTTGGGGGGAAAGGCCAAAATGAATTGCTGAAATTACTTAATCCTCTTAATTTTCCTCTTTTCAAGATGATGTAAGAGCCTCAGGGTTTTTTTGCGCAGGTTTACTGTTGCTTTCTGGGAAGGTAGGGCCAACAATTTTTTAACAACAAATAATAGAAATGTCATGGTGTTTGGGTAACTGGACCACCCAAGCAGGGAGGGGGGAACAGAAAGGACCCTGGGCAGCAGAGGGTTTAACCTCAGGCTTTCTTGCACCATATCAACAAGCGAATGAGTCGCTTTGACAGGATGTTTGCTTCCATGAAAGACATTGAATGAGTACCCAAAGTGACACAATTTCAGAAAAAAAACAGGTTGTGTCATTCATCTAAGTATCGGACAAAATTACAATGACAAGTGACTCTGTAAAGTAATTTAATCCCCAAACTTCAATGATGCTGAATGGGGAGTTGCCTTGCATCAGCTTGAAGACACCCTCCAAAGACAGGATTCTTCTTTGTAACTTTGTAGAAGGGTATCTTACGGTTTCTGCCCAGGACCCAAATGTCATTTCTTTTGGGATCCAAGTACATTAAAGAGTGATGAAACTGAATGTAACTGCATCCCTAGCTAATTGGCTTGAGTTTTTGTTACATTACAGGATCGTCCCCTGAACCATAACACTATATCAGAGCTTGCCTCTGTCAGGAGAGTGAGGCATTTTGTCAATATTTTGAATGTCCTCACGGGTGGGACTTGTTGAGTTGTCTGCAGGAGTACAAAACTCTTTTTTGACACTACAGAGATAAACACAACAGGCTATGCAATTGGCATGCTGCTGCACTCCAGTTCCAGAGTTACTTGGCAGAGGTTAGAGAGCGGCTTTTCTGCAAATGTCCTCTCGTTCGGCACAGCCAATGTAGATTTACTGGCAACAAACAGACTTTCAACTTCACAGAAGGGGATCAGACACACGAAGATCCTGATACGTAGACTACAGTCGCTTACTACTGGCGGGCATCAAATGCTGTATGGATAAATGTCATATAAATTAACGCTTTTAAACAATAATGATTATCATCATTTGATTTTTCACAAAGTGTTTATTTTATCACGAATACACAGGAAAGATGAAGGACCTGCTTTGCCTTCATCGAACAATGCTATGGCGACATCTAGTGGAGACTGACCATAGGGCCCTTGAAATGTATGCGTTTTTCAGACGTAATTATAGTCTCGTCAGTGAATTATGCAAACATTGATACGGACAAAGCCAAAATTACGGTGATGTCAATGATCGAAATGAAAATGGGGTCGTGTGTCTGACATTTTACAAAGATGTTTAGGTCTTTTGCTTCCCATAAGGCAAAATATAATCTGAGTATTGACTGTTTACTTTTCATTTAAATAAATTACATCACACTGCGGTGTCGTGCTGATGACCTAGATTTCCAGGAAGGCATTCTATGACACCCCTGATCCTCTGCTAGCTGACGTCTGTTGGTCTGCAAACTCACTTCAGTTTATTTGTGATTAATTACTTAAATTGATAGGCAAGCCGGTCTGAGTTCAGAGGCATGACATGAACACTAAAATACACTCCAGTTCAAATCATTCCAGTAATGTAAAATTTCATTGCTATTCACGTTTATGATTTTCATCTCCTTGTGAGACATGGCATGCAGATAAATCACAAATGTATTAAGCTAAATCTACAGCTAATGATATTTGCTCGATTTAAATGTTTATTTCACACTCAGCAAGATAAGACTGACCGTGTACTATGAAAGAAAGCCAGTCCTGTATAATACATTGTGAAAGAGAGGCAAGATCATTGTTAAATAATGTACAGACATCATTTAAGAGTCTCTTTTTCATTTGCTTGCCTCCGATCGATAAAAGTAAACATGTTTCCACATCACTTCCTTGCATGATTGACTGTACCATCATGGAGTGGTGTCCTTTATGCATTAAAAATGTTTCCCTTTGCTCATGTGAAAAGTCATGCATATCTAATCCATCATTTCCAGGTCGAATTATCTTTGTCCCCATATTATAAATCAGATAAATGTTTTACATGGCTCCTTCATGCCTCCGGTATGTGCTAGTTAGAAAGAGGATATAGACAAGATCTGCATCTTTGAAAAGTAAGTTACACTGTCTTTATTATAAATAAGTATATACAATGGGTTTCATTTAATGCAGTTTTCGAAACAAGAATTTGCAGTTGGAGGGGAACAGATAATAAAAGAAAAAATCTAACTCTTACATAAGTTCAGAAGCAAACAGCTCTTTCTCTTATTTCAACTGTTGTCAGCTTTTGGTACCACAATTACCACTTTTGTTTTTAAAAAGCATCCGGGTCTCTCTTCTTATTCAGACTCTTCTGGGGGAACTACTTCCATCAACAGTTGTAGATGTATGGTGAGGGGCCCTATAAGGTGAAGGTCAAGGCAAGAAAAAGTCAGTTTCAATCGACAATCCAGTGGATATTTGTTTTTCGATAGTCTGATCTCATTAAATCCTATTTTAGTGACGATATGATAAGCATTCAAACCACAATGTTAATTACGCTACACAAATCACATGTGCTCTTAACACCCTTAAATTCTATTGTTTGTAATGTCAGTAATGTCGTCTTTGTTTCATCACCGTCCGATTTTATTGGCAAGTCTACAGACTAATGAAATTGGATCAACCTGAGCTTTTCCACCCTGAAACCTGTAGCATGCACAAATCTTATTTGAAAGTGCAGGTATCAGGTCATGAAGTGAGGAGGAAGGAATAGAAGAAATCTGTGGATAAAGAGGAGGAGCAGCAGCATAAGAAGAAGAAGAAAGATGATGAAAGTGGTGAGAAAGGTATGAAAAGTGGTGATGTATGATGAGAAGCAGAGGGGTTGGGAAGAAAAATGTTAAGAACCATGAGAAAAATAGGGGTGAAGAGGAGAAGAAAGATGGAGGTGAGGGATGAAAATTAGAAAAGAACATAAGTGAAAATGTAAAAGATAAAATGTGTTGCAAAGAACCCAAGGAAGGAAGTGCATGGAATGATATCATAGGATGTGCATGGAATTTAGTTCTAATCTGAATTGAAATAATGATCTTTTCTCCCCTTTCAGCGATGATACACGAGAAAAATCACAAGTCAAGAGGAAGGAGTTGAGTCCACTTGTTCTTACAATCATTAAAAAATAAAAATAAAAATCACAATCACAAGACAAACATTGAGTGATATGACTGAAAAGATCAAATGAGGGGATGCAGATTTGTCAGATATACATTCATTTAGTTAATTCTGCTCCAGAATACTAACAACAGTTATCGTTTTCAAACATGAACAATTAACTTTGAGTTCTGCACATGCTCTCCAAGAGTATGCTGCGGATCCCCGTGGGTTTAAGCAGAGCCTAAATGTGCCTTATCATTTTAAAAAGTAGAATGCAAATATGTTTGTAGAATGTATCATAAGCTTAAGATGTTTAAAAATAAGTAAGTAAAAATACACCCGAAAAGAGGAGAGGAAACATTATTGTAACAAACAAAGATAAGATTCGAAAGCCAATAAAAACTATGCATGTGAAAACTTATTAAAAGAAGAAATTAATCTGGAAAAAAAAGGGTGGAATAATAACAAAAATAATTGTAAAACAATACCAGGAGTAATGGAATGTGATAAAAGAGGTCATTGGAATAGTGACAACCGCAATAAGATACAAAAAGAGGAAAGTTGTTTCAAAGTTATTCAAATCAGAAAAAAGGTGTTCTAAGTGAACAATTTAGACAGCGAAAACCAATGCAGGCAAACGTACTCATGATGCTTTGCGCCCAGCTGACCCGGCAGTGGACGAATGGGTAGTAGAGGAGGAGTCCGCTGAAGATGAAGACAGTGCAGTAAAGGTACTCCAGGTCTGGCTTATCAATGATTGGGGCCAGGACCAAGTAGCAAGATACCAGGACCATTATGCCCGCTATGGCAATTGGCACCTTTGGGGAAATCACAGTGTTCACCAGATGTTATATTGTGATCACGTGTCACTGGTGAAAACTACACCAGAAAGCGCTTTTGCCTCACCTTTACTGGTCTATGGAGCTCCTTCCTGGTGAAACGCATGATTATGAGAGCCAAGGCTGTCAGGCCATAGAAGACCCACTGAGCAAAGCTGAAGTAGTTAATAAGTGTGTTGATGTCTGCTGGGATAATGTAGAAAATAGCCAATAAACCCTAAAAAATGAAATAAAAGAAATGAAGTGTCAACAGCGGAAATTCATTTTGTTATTCTAATATTGGTTGGGTTTTTAAAGGATACTGTATACGAAGTCATAGAATTTAACTCAACATGCACTGAATGATCTTGCAAGGGTATGAACATGGAGTAAGTAAATAATGATTATAGAAATTACTGGACCAACTTAAATACACAGAACTCACATTGAATATCAGAGCAGGCAATGGGGTGCAGCGCTTCAGACTAATATAGGACAGGATTTTCACCATGTGACCCTGTCTGCCAGATGCATATGCCAGTCTATACGGAAACAAAATCATCAGTTGTCTCTTCTTTGTTTGAATTATGTAAATGTCCTTTGTCACATTTACATAGAAATAACTACACCACTGAATCATTTGGACGGACAATATTCTAATAGCCTCTGCAAAAGATTTCACCGGTCTCCTCTACCTCCCAGCAGTGAAGCAGCTTCCATTGGCCGAGCCAAATGTTGAGAAGACGACAAAAAGCGGAACCATCCACGACAAAGGATAAAGCACTCTGTCCCCAAAAGTCTAAAGAGGCACAAACAGAGAAAAAGGTGCAGGTGAGTTGTCATTCAGGTTTAGTCTAAAATCTCTTGTGATAATTAATGATTCTCTTTCAGAATACACAAATCTATAGATTACGACCTTGAGAGTTGTTGACATTAATTATTAAATATTTTCCTGCCTGCGCAAAAAGATGTATATATATTTTTTTTTAAATGGCATTGTTTTCGACTTCTTACCACAGCAACAGCTGGGGACAGCAGTAGTTCAGTAGTGGTCATTGCAGTAAAGTAAGCAACGTTGACCAACACATAGCACACGGCCACCAAAGGGATGCCGATGAGGATGGCTAGAGGTAAGTTTCTGTTGATTAAAGATTAAAAGTGGAGTTGATCATTTGTAGCTCATCTTATGTTTAGGAGTTGATACCTTTGTATTTGATAGAGATTGTAGGACAAACAATAAGCTTCTGTAAAGTTTCTGAGTCTCTAAGCAGCATGCAAGTCAAAAACACCTCTGACTTGTTTGGCAAATGAATAATCGTTTCTTGCTAGTCCGGCATTGCTGGCTAAAAACGGCAAGGTGAATTGTTCTGGTCTCTAGTTGATTTCAAGATTTCCGGTCAGCGCTCATATCAGCCAGGGACCAAAATGATGAGCAGAACTACAACCAGGATGACTAAATGCTAGCAAAATCGCTGAGAGTGTCAAAAGATACCGCATTGCTATGGACTGTTGTCATCAGTCACGCAAACACAGGTCTCCTCTCACTTAAAATTAATTCTGTTTTCTTTATTATATCAGTTATTAAACCATGCAGGTCACACCACGTCACCTCAGCGGAGCGATCAGAATGCCAGTGCAGAACAAGCCATTCCCGTACCTCAGTAGCCACTGTATTTTCGATTACTTGTATCAAACTTCCCATGTCCATTTGCACAACAATTAGATCTCCGCTGCATTTTACCACAATTCAAGCACAATGTATTTCACTCCCTGCTACTTTGGCTGTTGGCAATGAGTAAGTGTTCACATGAGACCGGTCTAAATAATGAATGCATTAATGATGGATGAATCAACAACAATGACCTACAGCTGAGTGAATATTTATTCACCACATATCCTAATGATTGGATGATTAACGCTCCTCTCTTCCTATTTCATGAACAGGATTTGGCATTTTAACCTTGCTGCTTGAAGAAATTTTTACTAAATCTCTCTGTCAGCTAGCACTGTAAAATATGCATGGGCTTTTTAGACCAAGACTGTATCCAACTATTCCCAAAATAATAGGAAAATTAATCCTACTTAAAGGATTTTTTTTCCTCTTACCTGAATGGATTTTGCAGCTCCTCTGTGATGAAATTCAGTTGATTCCTGAGGGAGTTGTAAAAGAAAAGAATACAATAATGTCTGTAATATTAAAGATAAACTTACTCGGCCATTAATTTCAATTGGCTTTTTTTGGTTTGGTTTTTTTTTTCACAAAAAGACCATTATCCTGTGAAATAAAGAAACCCAAAGACTTTTAAGCCAAGACATTTTGTTGAAACATCTGAACCGTATACAAAAAAGGTCTTGACACTTGTCCTCTCTGCTTTGACTTCAGAATGACTTTGGAGAATTAATGTCAGTGTCACATGACCTCATATAACCCCTTTGGAGGAAACCTACATTGACCTTTAGAATGAAATCTCAAATGTTCTAAGCCAAAAATTCCAGTGGTGAGAAAATGAGGAAAGAGGCCAAGCAGATGAACACAGATGAAGCTTATTTAATGCAGTTCAACACTTTTAAAAGAGCAAATGTGGGAAGGCAGCTGCTTACAGCTAACCAAATGAGGCTGCAGCACAAATTGCCTGTAACACACTCATTCACATAACCTGTGAGTGATGAAGAACCTTCAAGTGTGGCCTCGAAGGTTCCGTCTCATCACTGTGACCTAGCATTGACAGTGACATTCCTGTTTCCTGAGCTTTATCAGAGTATCTAGTCTATGAAAGTTTTGCTCTTTGCACCCAACTAGCAACCATTCACTGTACCAGGAGAAATTTCAGTTCATGAAAAATACATTAAGTTACTGTTGTGTCATGCATGATATACAACCTAGAAAACGGTTGAGGTCCGACAATGGAATCAATACTTTTGAGGGATCCTCCTTTCAACAAACATAGATACGATTGAGAAAGTACATACTTTGGATAGGCAGCGTAAAGGAACCGTAGTTCTTACCATCCATCATACGCCCAAAGCCCATTGTAAAATGCAAGTCCAATAGCTCCAACTGATGTTGATGTTCCCTCGAATGTGTTTGATAGGGTTCCTGTTTTTCCTGGAAACAAGCATGGGTAGATATATTTTTATAACAGACTCCTTGCTAGGAAATGTGCACTAACAGGGCAGATTTGTTTTTGGTTTTGGTTTTTTAATTGTGCTTATAGGCCTACCTTGTGCCAACAGAACAATGCCACCTCCTGCTATGACAACAATGATGAAAAGTTTGGCTGCAGTGAAGACGTTCTGCATATAGCTTGCTAGTTTGACACTCAGACAGTTGACAGCAACTATCACCACTGAGAAGATAAAATGGTTAAATCAACTGTCAACAAGAAATGAAGATATGATATATTAAAAGTAAATAATGATAATATAATATACTATGCATCAATTATTTGAACACGTTAACATTGATGAAGGACTTACTTATAGCTGCTGCAGATAGGCACTTGGTAATGACGACGGGAGGAGTACAGCCAGGGTAGAAAGGAGTGGAGGCATATTCTGCAAAGCTCAGTGTGATTATGGCAAATGAAGACGGCTTCAGTACCATAACAGTTGTCCAGGAGTAAAGGTAGGCAGTGATTGAGCCAAAAGCCTCCATCAAATATATATACTCTCCTCCAGACTTGGTGATCATGGTGCCCAGCTCCGCATAGCACAGAGCACCTATGTAGCCAGGCATACAGAGCATACATTCATGGTGAGGCAGAGAGAGATATATTGAAATATAATTTATTCAAAGTATGTAAAGTGAGTGAGAGAAAACAGGCCAATAAGGAAGGTAGTAGTATCCTGCGGTAGTAGTATCCTGCGGATAATTCAACCTTACAAGAAAAAGTGTTTCAAGATGTCAGCAGATTTCATATATTCTAAAGGGCCCTGCTGTCTATCAGTGATCAGTCAAGCTTCACCACAAATGACCTGAACCCTACTGAGGTAAATTGTGGTTAACTCAAGGTAATCCCTTGCATGAGATGTAATTACACAGACTTTAAATGACGTTTGCCCTGACTGCACTGCTATTAAACTTTATGTTGCTGTGAAACATTAACGTTTACCATCTTCTAGCTAAAGTGCAACATCTTCCATTACTCCAGCTGAGAAAATTTGAACATAAATATTATTTTTTTTAGACAAAGGCCTTCCATCACTTTTCTTACTACAAATCATGTCACTTAGAAAAAAAAAATAGATGGGTCTGCACCATAACAGGCCTACAACAAATATTTTCTAAAGACGCGAGCACAGACTCAACTAGAGTATTGGCACTAAATTTTCCTGGCAAATAATACTGCTGTCAGGTTATGCCATTATTTCTGGAGAAGAAATTGCAAGCACCCATTTACAAGGACAGAGATTTTAAAGCTCGCACTGACACAAGCTCTCACTGCTGTCTCTGAATGACATGTTGACTTTTTTCTCTACCTGATGGCTAGACAGCACACATAAATGAGGTTTAAGTGAGTCTTAGGACTGAGTGTTACTTGTCATAACCAGTAAAGGATGATATTCAAATTTCTGGCCTGAAGGACTAGTGATGTATTCACTGCACGTATTACATGTATTTAGAACAAGATGTCATTTGTTTACTCTTCATGTGTTGCTATTGATATGGGGTAAATGGAAGTGACTGGCCTTGCATTCTAGATTAGTGATTATGATCCCAAAAGAAGATTAAAAAAATGGGTTTAAATAAATATTTTCTGGTCAATTCTCTGATCCTTGTCTGGAGCACAGGAACAGGTTGCAAATCAAAGATTTATAAGGATCACACTGGTTGACCTACGGCAATGATTCTAAGATCTTTGTGGTCTTGTCAAAAAGAACCGTGCAAAAGATAAGATTTAAGGTAAGATGATCCATAATTTATTGCACAACAGGGAGGTTGCAAATAAAAACTTTTGATTGAATTGAGCGCTGTGAGGCAGCAATGGACTTACAAAGCACTTGTTTGAGTCCTGCATATGAAAAAATGCTCTTGTGTCTGATTCAATATGAAAGTCATTTACTGGGTCTCAGACAGCTGAGTTGAACAATCTCAGAAGTAGAACTCAGATAATATCATATTCTACTGGAGACAAGGAAAGTATGCCCTTCAGAGTATATTGAGCACACTTGTGTTTTTGGCTTGTTTTTTTTAAGTCCTGAGTATGAGTCAAAAATCATTAGCAAAAACTCTGTGTGGGAACTTGAAGAGGAGTGTTGTGGTTGCCACTTAATAGCAGTGATTGAAGCACTTCCAAAATATGGGTGTGATTAAATATAAACTGGAGCTATTTAGGCACACAGATGTAGATGTCAAGCACTCATTGACTGCAGCTGGCTACATCTGCACATCTCCAAGGAAGAAAATATGATGGATCTCAATTTTAAAAAATAAGATGACAATTTACGATCCTCAAAGGTTGAAAGAAAGGGTTTTTGCATGTCACATTACAAGCACTGTTGTCATGGATGTGCAATGTTATGATATGACATGATGACTTCCTTGCATGAAAATATCCTCTGACCCTCAACCAGTGTCAGTTCAGATATGATCTTAATTGAAGTGATGCATCAGTCGGGCTCTCTTTTTTACCCAAAGTGGCCAGAACACCACAGGCAGCCCAGATGAGGAGACAGGGACCTACTGCTCCAGAGTATAAGAGAACAGCTTTGGGAGAAATGAAGATGCCTGAGCCAATCATCGTTCCCACAATCAAACAGATGCCACTGAGTAGACCAACCTAGGCAAAGAGAGATGCACACGGAGAAGAAGTTCAACCTTCACATCTCTGTCTTCCATGCATGATATAATCTATTCAGTGCAACCAGCTTTTTCTTACTATCTGTTTTGTCTTTTTCCACAAGCCTAAAAGCCATGCCTTCTTGGTAGTGAGGAGGTCAAATGGCTTCAGAGGCCCTTTTGTAAAAAATAATCCCAAATATATTAGGGCATGTGATGGGAACATGACAAATGGTCCAGTCTTCCTGGGGTCCCATGTTCCTCCTGCAAATGTGGTTACTTTGGATTCATTGTTTCCAGGGTCCAGTGTCCATCCGCGAGGGAACTCTAATCCCCGAATGAGTTAATGTGTGCTAACGGAATAATGAGCAAGAGAAACAAACCCTAGAGTCTCGATAACATCGGCATGACCCTTGTTTGAAAATGTATTCACTTTGTTGTGATTTCATTGTTCTGCTCCGTGTTTGCGTCATGTGATGGAATCTGTCTCGACTTAAAATGTGTGTCTCCTGTGAGGTTTTTTTTTATGGAATTTTTTTTAAAAGACAAATGCTTTTTTGGAAGCTTCTACACAAGTTCCATATGATGTCTGAGCTTATCTGGTTTTGTAAAAACCTTTGCAGCAGATTATGGTTTGTGATTTAGGGCAATTTTGCTTAAAACTGAATTGAGAGGTTTTTTGCTTTGTTGCTTATAGTCCTGCGTGTTGTTGACTTCTTCATGTTTATTGATACCAATACTGTTCAAAACAAACATAAGACATTTATTTTCCGAAAAGTGACATATTTAAAACATTCTACTGCTATGTTTGGGATAATCCAATCCTGAAAGGTGAGTAAAGAATGCCCAAAATGGATTATTTTTTTAAAGTCTCATTTAAATTTCCCCCAAGGTAGCAATTTAGTTGGTGAAAGTCTTTCACTCCCCTCTCATTGACCTTGGGGTGTGCGAGGATTATGGGTACTACGACAGAAAGGAGGGTGTCACTGTAGCATTAATATGTAAGGATGGGTGCTGTGGCACTGCCTGGTACTCAGTCCAAGACCCATTCCTGCAGCAATGAATGGACAGTGAGATCCAACTCTGTGAACACCCAGTTAGGCTTGTTCTCATGAACCCAAGCAAATCTCAAGGAACGCCAAATGATTCCACACACTCACCTCTTTTTGAAGCACAGCAGGCTTCACATGCTGCTTTTCTTTAGTGTGGCCAGTAGATCCATTCTGGGACTCTTTCCTTTTTTTAACACTTCTTTCACCCATCTCTGTCTGGTGGTCAACAATAGGACACAATGCAGAAATTGCACTGTTGTAACATTTTAAGTTACAAATTAGCCTTAACTAGTCACATTACTGTGAATTTGTCTACTCACCCATCGGACCAAAGTAGACTCCAGAAGTTTGAATTACATTGAAAGACCCGTGCTTAAATCTTGTAGCGTATTGTTACTGAACTAGGTTATGACACATTTCACGAGTGATAGTTGTGTCTTGATAACATTTACAGTACAGAGGTACAGTTCCAGTTATTCTTTCAACTCATTAAACAATGAGGTTTACACATGAAAACAGCTACCTGGAAATCCAGCAAAAACATTTTACAACATTAATCCTGCCATTTTTACTGACTTTATCTCTCAAAAAGCGAGGCTAAACAGCTTAATTTTGGTTTTGGGTGGCTTTTCTGATAAATTCCAAGAACTGCTTGTAAAAAAAACCTTTTTGCTTTTTTTAAGCCAATTCATGATTCAAAATTGAGTACTGGCTTTTGAACGCTCTAATCTGACTTAAAAAAAGAAAACACTAATTCTGTGTGTGAGTGTGAATGTATTGTTCTGTGTGGGAATACGAGTATAAGTAAAGTAATTTCCTGTAGCAAAGGTAGTAAAATATGACTTTATACTACTGCATTCATTGTCCCCACACTGAAAGCTACATCATAAACATTCAGTCTGCATTTATGGTATCCAAGCTAGGCCTGGCATAACACAATATAATGACAAATTACTGTATCAATTTGATTGAGAAATAATGTGAAAAAAAAAAATTTAAACATTTTTTGAAAATATTGCTTTTGCCAAGATTTTCTTATTTCAGATTGAATTCAAATTTCATTTTGCTAAATTCTCATGATTTTTTTGAGAAACCGTTTTCCATAGACTGAAAATTCTATGACCTTGTTAACACAATTACAAAACAAAATACAAATTAATAACATCAAATACAAAATGAATAATACCTAAATAGGACAAAGGACATCATCTTTATCTATTGCTTATTTTATTTTCTTGTTTGTTTATTTTTACTTACCAATGTCCCGCACTAAAACCTCATCAGTGATACTCGATGAAGCAACCAATTTTGAAATCCAGCTTCAGTGAGCCAAGATGAATGAAGACAAGCAGGAATTCCTGATACAAACAAAAACCTGTGGCTCCTAGGGACAGGGCACACACCAGTGGTGGGAGGTTTCGTGATCTGATTGGACATGCCAGTTGGCCGTGTGTGAAAGGGAGGTGTGTAAAATCAGGAGAAGCAGATATATATATATATGAGTCTTGGTATTGATTTAATTTAATCCATTCAAATAGATCAGAATAGTTGAAAACACTGTAGCATAGATCTAAATATTTTCCCATCCATTCAACAATTCTTCAATGAAGTTATAAGACAATATGTATGACAGGAACAGTTGTTTCCAGTTGAGGCGTATTTGGAATTGTAACGAACAACTGAAGAGCAATACAAACTGTATTTTAACTGTTATCCCAGTGACCAGACAGCTTGTAGATGCTATAAGAGTTCAAAAGTTAAATTTCACTCATCAGAGAAAAACACGCCGTTGACGATATTCTGTTTCTATGCTGTTTTCATGATGCTGTCAACAATTTTCAGGCAAGTCTCAAGTGCCAGTAGACATTCTGAAAGACTTCTTCCTCTTTTTACCCACTTACATTGACTTCCCTCACAAAGCCTCTTTGATAGAGATATATGACACCAGTATGTGTGTGTGTGTATGTGTGTGTGTGTGTGTGGGTGTGGGTGCGTGTGTGTGTGTGTGTGTGTGTGTGTGTGTGTGTGTGGGTGTGTGCATGTGTGTGTGTGTGTGTGCATTTGTGTGTGTGTGTGTGTGTGTGTGCACTACATTCCCCTTCTAATATGTCTCATTTCCTCTCTTTTTTCAAAAACTGGCCCCCTGTTTGCAAAATGACATTCTTTTCTTTTGTACATACACTGCCTTTTATTAAAGATGGAGCTTCAACAGCAAGTCGCTTTTGTAAGTTAGAACTCAAGTCATGAAAGCAAATACTGAACAAAACTAACTTTTGGCCCTATTTCAATATGGTCCATTCAATTAGGCTCTCTAATTGCATATAATTATGAGATTTCATCATATATATTGTATTACACATGCCTCTACTTCTACATTCTTTCATTTGTGAAGAAAAGACAAGTTTCTGTTATGTTGACCTTGTTGACCCCTTGAGCTGCAGCTAAAGTTGCAGACTCACTTCAAAATGGTTTGATGTCATGGGGTGGGGGTAAATATGTTAAGAATTTTACTAGGTGATGGACCAAAACAATGACAAGGTTGTATGTCCTTTCAGATTTTTGGATAATGTGACGCTAGAATAGTTAATTTTGTTGTTGCAAGATAGAATGGCTATCCATAGCTTTGTGTTTGAAAGGATGTAGTTACATTAACGGTGCTTTTTTGTAAAAATAGTATTATCTTATCATTTACCTTCTCTGAAATTATTTGCTGAACCACATTGACGATATCCGTTTGCATTATTTGCTTAAATTTCTAATGTATTAACTGTTTACAAAATGACCTTGCCTAAAAACTACAGGCTTGAAACTAAAACAACTTTTACTGTAAAATTTAAACTGTTTCCATAGACAGACAGCCCTGCCTGCCTCGTGATCCCAAGAACACCCTGGCGTTTGAACTCAATAACCCTGGAAAACAGAATTTATGCCCAAAAACAGTGCGAGTTTCACACCCGTTCACTGGGGCTTAGTATGTGACTGAGGGCATTTCTGTGTAGCAACAAAATCAGTCTGGTTGCGTACTTAGATTACTGTATTACTGGGCCAACACTGTCCCACTAATAGCACACTGAGTAAATGCAGGCCCAGTTGTTTTTCATCTAACGGCAATGTGCATGAGTCAGACTTGGGCAACACATTAATGCTTATTACGAGAAAAACAAGTGCAAGTATAGAACGGGTTAATTTTGCTCTCTGACGAAACTTTGCTGAGTTGTCTTTCCAAATTTTACCAGTTGTGAGCAGAAAAAGAGACACACACTGAGGGAGCTAAATGAGAGAATCGTGTGGGCTCTGAAAAGCCACAAGATACAATGCTAATGTTTTGTGCTGCAGTTCAGAAAAATATGCAGTTGAAAACTGCGCAATGTAATAGATGAATAGATGCTGTGAGGATTCCTCAATGAAGAGCATGTTCATTTTTCATTTTATTTATTGATTATTTTCATTTTTGCCACATTATTGGCCAGCTAAATGATGGGATTCACCAAACAAGCAAAAAGAAATCCGCACACTCTCTGCCGATATGAGTTAAAGTGAGATCCTTGACCAAATGAAAATTTTGCTAATTTGTAACTGCCAGCAAATGAATTACACTTGTACATACCATCTGGGCCACAATCCAGATACATCTTTTCAACGTTTTTCACAGAATAGTCACAGAATCTAATTACCTGCAGACCTTCACGGCAGATTTTATGTGCTTTCTTTGACTTTTTGCCTTCAGGTTCCCCTAATTTATGGTTCAAAAGTAAAGTCAAAGCTTTGTCATCTAATATCAATTATCCGTACGTCGGATAATCTGTTTATGTGCCTGGATTAAAATGCAGCCGTGCGGATTTTAAAGAAAAGTTGGTGCAGTCCTCCAGCCACTAGGTGGCGGTATCAGCTCGGCGCAGACGCGCTGCTGTCCTTCATTGACGGGTTCCTCAACCCGACCGTTATGACGTAACAGGCAACTGAGCGATACGCTGTTACTTTCAAACGCAGTGCATGTAAACCGAGGAGATTCTACTCGGGACTTTTAAAATGAACACCACGCTGAAACACTGGAAGGAGGCGGCCACCCTCATTTTAGCCGCCGGGAACAGGTTTTGCTTGAATAGTTTACCGTCGAGATTGCCGCCGTCAGTTGCTGCGGGTTCCCCGGCGGGGAGCGCCTTGGGACGGTCACACCTGCCGCATAAGTCCTGTTTTGATTACGACGTGTTGCTGCTAAAGCGAAGCAGTAAAAGCGGATTCATGCCAAATGCTTACGTGTTTCCCGGCGGTATGGTGGACTCGTCGGACTTTTCCAGTGAATGGCTGGACGTTTTCAAATCGTTCACGAACTCGCCCAATTTCGGGTTAAAAAGTGTCAAACAGTCGTCGGAGACCAGACCTCCTATCTTCGCCACGGACCGGCTGAAACTCGGATCCTCCATCCCGGGAGAGGTGGCTCTCCGGATCTGTGCCTTAAGAGAGACGTTTGAAGAGTCCGGCGTCCTTCTGTTTGTGCCCAAAGCGGAGGAAAGTCGGGTCTTGAAAAACATCCAGGACCGGGGATTCACGGAAGACGTGCCGCATTACAACCTGAACAAGTCGAGCGGCGGTGAACTCACCAGGTGGAGAACCCTGGTGAACCAGGACCCGTCCAATTTCGTCCGTATGTGCAGGGAGCTGGAGGTGCTGCCCAACATCTGGGCTTTACACGAATGGAGCAACTGGCTGACCCCCACGGGTTTATACGGTGCCACAAGGTTTGACACAGCTTTCTTCATGTGCTGCCTGCAGGACACCCCACACACACTCGAGGACGATAAGGAAATCGTATGCTTCCAGGTGATCGATCAAATCGAGACGATGTGGTTGGAGAGGGGATGGAAAAGTGCTTTGTGATGGACTGTTTTGAATGTGATCATAAACACTGATCATTTTGGGGACGTCCCTTGTTTTATCTAAGTTCGAGGAAGACCCAAGAGGAGATTTATGATTGTAGTGAAAGAGGACATGAAGGTAGTTGGTGTGAGAGAAGAGGATAGAGAAGCAGAGAATAGGGTTAGATGGAGGAAGATGATTCGCTATCTGTGAGATCTGGATCAGCTTCAATGATCACTGTAGATGGCCTGCTCTGGGGCAAGGATATGCCACAAACATCAGCCAACGCTGACACAAGCCCTAAAATGTGAAGTTGTTTTTTTTTTAAATGACATAATTTCATTCAATATGGAGAAAGTCAGGTTGTTTCTGAGTAAATATATTATACTGACCTTATTTGGTTTTTGGCAAAGTTAAAATCAAATTGTGTGTTCTTCTGCTGTAGCATCGCCTAAAGGAGGATAGGGGCTGCACATATAATGGAATTTAGATCGAGGTTCCTGAAACATTGAGTCAAAGTCACGATATTCTATATCCTGGGGATTTTGTTTTCCTCCCACAGTTCAAAAACAGGAGTAGCAGTAGGTTAATTGGAGACCCTAAAGTTCCCCAGATGTGTGAATTACAGAGTGAATGGTTGTATGTCTCTATATGTGACCCTGTGTTCGCCAGGCGACCGTTCCAGGGGTGAACCCCGCCTCTTGCTCAATGACAGCTGGGATCGGCTCCAGTCTCCCACAACACTGAGTGCAGGATCGGATGGAGAAGGAATGTTGCGTTGGAGTGTTTCTGCCTCCACTCCACATTACATGCTAGAATCTTTCCCTAAAGAATCATAGAAATGGCTTTTCTTAATACACTGGTTTGGGTCATGCATGTTACTTGAACAAATAAACACAGTCCAAAGTTACTTATCTCTCTTACGTTTCAGTGGTCAACACCCTCAGAAGTCCTGCAAAGTTACCAAGCTCGGGAGTTCTGGATCGCTCCCCCGCAGTTCTATGAACTCAGCCGCTTGTGTCGCATCCCTTTGCTGAATGATCTCCACAAGTTTACCAGCCAGCGTGCTACAGAGGGCTGTGAGCAGTGGCTGCCTGTTGTTTTCTTCAAAGATAAACACTACATATCACTGCTGCCAGGTGCCTGTCCTCTCATTCTCCCAGCAAATCCTACCAGGCCAATATGTTTTAGATCAGGCATGCTTCATTATATATATATATATATATATATATATATATATATATATATATATATATATATATTATATACACACTGTGTGATTTTAGTACATAGCATTAGCATTCTAATATGGTCATACTGACAAGTCAATCAAATGAATAAAAACATGTTTCTTTATTTAGGCATCAACAGTTGAAGCTGCTTTTTATCATTATCTGTATTAGGGTGTGTTAGTTAACTCAGTAAAATTGTTTAAATACCCTGAGTACTGGATTATTCTCACTGGATGACATTAGTGACAGATGTTCCATGTTTTTCTTGCAGGTGACAAACATTACCCACAGAACAGTTCCAAGGAGACTGAAATGGATTCTCATATAGACCTACAACCAGATGATTCTCAGGATGACTCTGGACTGCACCGTGCCCTCATTTCGGATCGCAACATTATTAACCTACAGGTTACCATCACTCCTAAGTACAATCACCTCCTGCCTGTTGTTGGGCTACATGACTCTAACAATGAGCTCTGACTTGCCCTTCCTGCCCTAAACACTCTTTTTCTACTCAGTCAAAAAATTAACTTGTAAGTGAAATTTTTGCCTGAGAAAAGTGTTTTCATCTGTTGTCATATTTTTTTGTTCTTAATGGAGATTTTACATTTTCTCATAACACACAGGTGTTACAGTACAGTACTACAGGTTATGACTGTTAATACAGAAAGACTTTGCAGGCCTTACTCAAGTTGTAATGCATCAATACTGAAAGCATAGTAGGTTATCTAAAGTTACTTTCTATCATTGCACTATAGTGTCAACATTGCTTTTCAACCAGAAAACAAGAATCATTTATAGGATCGTGCAATGTATGATGATCAATTTAAGGTATATTAAAATGTATCCGTTCCAGGAAGTCATGACAGTGTGACACCACAATATTAGGACAATGAAATTGAAAAGAACTAAGGTACCTCAGTTTCACATACAAAGTGAAATTTAATCTATGTGTAATTCTCTTCTCTGAGGGTCAATGTTCACCCTCTTTATTCCCATGGGGACCAATTCAAGAACTACACCCGTGCCCTTGTCAGGAATGCCGACAGGAAAATTAGCTAATTTACCCCTTAAGTGCTTATCCACCTTGTTAATGAAAGCCTGTGGGTCAGTCATCTCAGTTTTGTTGAAGTTTGATGTCATTATCTTCAAATTTCAACCACTTTTCATACTATTACCTCATGTTTTTTATATGATACATTTAAAATTGAAAAGTATGTATGAGAGTTATGTGAACCAAGGATATGAATTTCTTGTAATAGAGGGTCTTCAGGTTTTTCTCATCCACTGGTGCTTGATTGTTGTAGAATTGTACACAAAGCATTTACACAAGGTCATCTCCCAGCTCAGTGAAAACACCGAAACACTGAGTGCGACTGATACCTCTTTGTAACTTATTGCTGTCCAATCTTGAGAGTTTTGGCCCTTGATTTTATTTTCTTCTGAATTTTCTTTATCTGGTAAAGTTAATCCTGGAAAGGAATACTGAATAGTTTTCTTCAAATCATCTGTGGGGGGTTTTCAGTTTGAAGAAATTCATACAATTTTCGTACAAAGCAGCCTTCATGTCGTTGTCCTTAATTGACCCATATGATGATTTAAATTAATTGTCGGTCATCCTTGAAAAGAATCGTATTAATCTCTGCATTTGCTCCCCTACCCATGGGAAATGTTTTTAAAAATTTTAGAAATGTAAAACCATCACATAATTTTTTTTTTCTTTTTATAGCATCATTCACAAGTGTCTATATTTCCAGTGCTGTTATTTTAGGTGAAATCAGTAAGAAGAATTTCCTTTTTTCGAGAGTTGGAAGAAGGCAGCTGATCTCAGCAAGCTCAAGGGAAACAGCTGCAGGTCAAGGTAACCATGGTGATGCTTCATGCTTGGTTGCCATTGAATGATTGACTGAAACAAGGATTCCGCTGAGAGACTCAAAATTTGGCTTTTCATTCATAGATTAAAGTCCTTTTTATCCCACTCTTGAACTTTTAGGTAGAGCGTCTGAAAGACACAGAGAAATAGGTGTTTGGTTTATACTGTCAAGTTGCCTGCAACACATTGAAATATGCTTTTCAGTTTCTGTCATGATCTGGGTAACAGATATAATTGACCCCTAAAAAACAATTCATATGCATTTTTTTTGGTGCCTTGGTAGGGTACAAGCTGATTTAGACACTTGAGTTTAACTTAGTTTCTGGAGTAGTTGAAGGTTCCCCTGTTCTACTTCCAATGGTCATATAATAGAACTTGTGGATCTTTGCATAGATAGAGTTGTGTGAAAATACAGGGGCAACAAATATCAAGCAAACTAAAATTGGATTGTTCTGGCCCTGTTTATGAAATAGAAGGCATCACCCCGTGTGCACAGCCATAGTATTGCATATTCTGAACAGTCTGGGGAACAGAACAAATCAGAATTTTAGTTTGTTTTTTACATGTACGTCACTAAGGTTCTGAACCATTTATTAAAGTCCAACTAATAAACTGATAAATAGCTCCAGTAACATAACTTAATGGTCAGTGTATATCAATAATATTTATTAAGGATGACAATAAAGAACATAAGTTAATTTGCTATCATATTGTGGTTCTGTTGCTGTTACTTTTTCATTGATGCAACTTTGGACGTGGAACGTTTTATTTTTAAATGATGATGAAGCACATCACATGTCAGTGCCTCTCAGTTCTACTTCAGTCTTTTTGACTTTTTTCCTCTGTTCAGCAACGCCATTCATCTGCAGCACTTCTGCCTATGTGCCCACGTGCATGTACATGTCCTTCTGTGTATATGTGTTGGATGACGGTTGTAGAAAGAAGCTGAGTTGAAATAACACTGTTCAACGTTCTATCCTGTTTGCGATGGAGAATCCATTGAGGGTTTCTATGGCAACCCACAGCCTTGGAAACCCACTATCTTCATCCAGATGAGATGATGCTGCAGTGGTCTGTCCACAAAGTGTGTAGTTCGTGTCTCCGAACCAGTCATGATTGGTCTCTTAGCAACAGTGAAGGACAAATACCGATATTTGTTTATGGAAATAAAATATCTCTACTCTCTATAGGGATATTTCATACTCACCTTTAAATGTATGTTTTTTTATGTATCTAATAGAGCACACGTTTTAAAACAGATGCTGTGGCTGTTGTAAAAATCCATTACAACACAGGTTGTGTGACTCAAAGTTGCGTGAAAGTACACTGGCTTGAGAATTCTCTAGCTCTGCAAATGTCAGGGACAAGTGCAGTGCTTTAGGCTTCATCTCGTCCACTATTTAAATCCCTACCCTTCCTTCCTCATGTTTAATTAATCATCTTTATATTTTTGGATCTGTGGGACCTCAGGATGACAATGTAACTCTGTCAGGGATGCTTCCATTAACAGGCCTTAGTGTGCCTGTAAAAATACAGAAAAGAGAAATAACATGTCGCAATATCTGCGGTTAATTAGGTATGATCTTGGCAAGGCACAGATTTTTACCCATCAAATTCTGCCAAAATGTCTGCCTTTTGTCTGTGACTTTGGTGCCCTTGAGAGTGCACTTATCCCAATTATACTTCCTGATTATGGCTGTCTTCAGGTTGTTATCCTCAAGATGATCAAAGGGCATTCAGGCATAATCTTGCAAATAACAAATTGAGATATCAACAGAAAATGCAAAACAAGTATGTATTGGAAATGTTATATAGAAGTGATGACATGCAGCTATATTTTTATAGAGCATATGTAACGTTTAGGTGCTGCCATGTTTTACAAGAAGAAGGCCTCTGCTTAAAAAGGGAGAATAGAGATGACACTATAGATCATTACAACTTCTACTACCTAGAAATAAGACCAGGGCGTATTTAAGCAACAAGAGCAATTCTAGATTAACCTGGACATGAGTGCTAAGATGGTTCCATTAAATTAAAATTCAACATTTCAGCCCTGAGTGACGACAGCATACATTTCCATTCATTGCTAAATCACACTGGCACAATAATTTTAAAAGATTCCTGCTCCAGCCCAAGTTGGGTCTAATTTCAATTGGAGAAAAAAGAAAACTTTTAACACACCTGGTCTTATGATGGATCATGAAATATTGATGATTCTCTGTTGATTTTTGCTTTACATTCGGGCTTCTACTTGAACACCTGTCAAGCATTTCTTCCTGTTGGGTTTTTTGTTTGTTTTGTTTCTTGTTTTTGTCATCATTTTTTGGGAAAAAAAAGAACCTCAGACTGTACAATCCTCCATCAGAATAATGCTGGAATGCAATAATTCAATAATAACAGTCATTACATTGAAGATGAGTCATTTTGAATTGTCATGTAGGGTTCTGCCTGCCTCGTGTGTGTGTGTGTGTGTGTGTGTGTGTGTGTGTGTGTGTGTGTGTGTGTGTGTGTGTGTGTGTGTGTGTGTGTGTGTTTTTTACATATGGAGCACTTTGCTCATCTTTGGGATTCTATTTTTTAGAGTGTGTATTTTT
>CAAKHD010004819.1:77907-93183 GCA_901007705.1 Fistularia tabacaria
AAAAAACGCCCCGGGGGGGGGGGGGGGGGGGGGGGGGGGGGGGGGGGGGGGGGGGGGGGGGGGACCTCTTCACCAGGACAGAGCGTTTAATGAAAGTAGAAATAATACAACCTTTCCGCTTCCGCGGTCGCAGCGCATCCGGATCCAGTCCACAGGTGTCAAAAGCGTCCGACTGCCACTGGCGTTTGTGGAGCAGAGAACAGGCGGTGGGGGCGGAGGGTCAAGTCAGTCCTGTCAAAATAAGTCGACCCGGGGAGGGTGGTGGTTCGGGGGGGCGGAGGGGGGTCCTCTAGGTGTCCGTCACGGTGATCACTGAGTCGCTGGTTTAGTTTAGGTTTTTTTTTTGTTTTTTTTTTTCTTTGTTTTTGTGGAAGCGTGGCTGTCACTTCGACACCCTGTGGTTGACGTTCAAACACCAGTAAGCGCTTTCTGGTTTCACATGTGTACGCAGGGAAGATCCGTTGTGTGACAGGCGGGGAGGCAGGGAGGGCGAAAACACAGGCGTTCCGCTCCCATTGGTCAGCGTGATTCGTCATCGGCGCTATAAGCGTGGAAGTGATTGGCTCCTTTGTCCCTGATCCCACCCATCAGCGAGGAGAACCAATCACAACCCCCTAAATTATCTGTCACTATCCACTATTTTTCAGCAGGAGCCTGGCAGCTACAAATTTGGAGACAAAGGCTGATGGCTGTCTTTCTATCAAACTATCTATCTATCATTGTTTTCAAAGAGAAACTAGACAAACCACATCCACGACATTGTTTGTTCTAGATAGTTGCCCATGTCATTTTGTGGTTGTGGTCGTGCGCAGGCTCTATGCACTCTATCAAATAATGTCAGACTTGGTAGTTCTTTGCAGATGAGGGGTAATAGTGGTGACCTATGTGTGCATCAGTTACACTTGTGTCTTCTGGGAGTTGCATTAGACTGCTACATGCACTAACTGTACTTGTGAGGAGGACAGCAGTTGTTGCAGACTTTGTTGGTTGAGTAATGCTGTTTGGCCCCTGCTGTGTTTAGAGGTGAGAGGCAGACAAGTCTGTGTGGTGTCTGCCTGGTTTGCTCTTTTTGCATTATTGAAACGGATGAGGTTTAATGATCCAGTGTAAAGCTAATGCACTTAAGCACGGAGAACAACTGCGGAAGCGACAGTGAGGTTCAAGTGTGGTACAGATAAGAAATGCTTTTGCATGCAGATTTGTTCTTCAGAATACAAATATATCTCGGAAAATTACAATAAAACAATAATTTTCACACATCAAACTATGAAGCATGCAAATTTCCTTAAGTTCAATGCTACTTTAACACCAATATATTTCTTTATTTCATCATATTCATTTTATCTAACTCTACGCCTCTCTGCCCCGTTTCCCCTGTAGTCAGTATTTTTAGGCGTTGTAATCTCAAAGCTGTCATGCCAGTGATTAATGATTATTATCTTGGCTGAGTCAGATTTTTTTTGTTAAATCTTGACAAATGCATCTTCTCCCCTTTGTATTCATCTCCATGGCAACCTCTAACCTCTTGGCCAGCAACCGGTATTTTTCACAAGGTATTCAGTCACTGACAATGAAGTGCATTATTATTTGTATTCTGTATTTCATTTTAGGGATGTACTGTATGTATGGAAGGGTGTTTAATGATACACCAAAGTAGAAATGTGGATGAGGTTCATTTTATTTTGATTTCAGTTACCAACTCATCAGACACATTGCTGTGTTAAAGGAGACCACTTACACCATACAATACTTGAAATACTTGAATTGTATGGCTTCAGATTTTCCACTCACATCGTTCATTTCGGATGACCAAATAGTTAGAAACCCACCAACCATTGCCTCATAAAAACTCTAATTACGTTTATTTGTTTTTTTTGGCATTATGTCGACCTGTTGACGTTAGAAGAAGACAAAATATGGACGGGACACAACCCTGACTGCTGGGGGGCATCTGTGCTACCACCCCCCCATCACTCCGTCACCCACTCACATATGTGGTGCCCACAACTACCACGGGTCACTTTGGTTCATTTAATCTATTTATTCCTGCTCATGTGTGGAAATGCGTATGTATATATGTGTATATTTATATTGTGTATATTGTGTATCTGTGTATATATATTTATGTAGGTATGTGCATGTGTGTAAAAATGTATGTATACGTGTGTGTGGGAATTATGTGCATATGTGTTTGCACTGATATATGTGTGTATATATCTTTCCTGTTTTTTGTTTTGTTTTTTCTCTAATGTTGCTGCTGCAACACCCGAATTTCCTCTATGGGGATCAATAAAGTATTATCTTATCTTATCTTATCTTACATGTTTATACTGTAAAGTCTTGTTGTGCAGTTTGCCTGTGGTCCTATAAAAAGCCTGCTGATTATCTGGTCTTCAGGTTAAAGTGTTGGAATGAGTCAGACATGCTGTGGTCTGATTGCTCTCAGAGTGAAGACATCAGGGAAAACTCAACATGATTTCCTGTGTTGAGGCTCTCTGTGATTCATGGTGACGAAGAAAGGAAAAACAGTAAAAGGATGGTGAATTTACATTTTCTTTTGTTTGATTGGATGCAGAAAAATAAAGGTCCATTATTTATTTTAATAGAACTTTTATTTGACAGAAGACAAGAGAGAAACTTAAAGAGAAAAAAGCCAACATCATGATGTGTCTGCGTATTAAAGCCCCTGTTGTTAAAACATGTTTTTCTCCATGTTCAGCTCTGCTTGAGCCTCACTGTGTATAATGATGCAGATGTAGAGATTGACATGAGACACGACTGATCAAATGCAGTATTTTCTCTTGGCTCATTGGAAAATATAATTTTAAAAAGTTTAACTCTGAATATGATTAATGACATCACAAATACTGGGTTACCAAGTCCATCACCGAACAGACAAGTTAGCAGAATGGTATATTACTGATAGTTATAATAACTTCATTTATTTATGAAAAAGAAGACATTTAGATATAGATCGTCCGCCTGACTTGTCCGATAACAATTGATGTTATGTTGTTGCTTCTGTTAGCACACATTATAAGTAAAATAGCAGTATTTTATACCCGCTGCACTCTTTGTATAGGTAAATTGCTAATACCAAATTAAACAGGTTTGCAGTAATTGAGTATAAAGCCGGTAAAACATGGATGCCATTTTCTAAATCTTTACTTGAAATAAGGGACTTGACCAAAAATGAATGACACAGTTGGCCAAAAATGGATTTCCAAGACTTTGCTTCGACTAAATTTCATAGGAAACCTTTGAATTAAAGAGTTTGTTTTTGGCTTGGCTACAGCGGCAAGAATCGCGTACAAACTCCCGCTCCAAATGCTCTTCAGCTTGCAGTGGGAATTATCTTTGCATCTGTTCTGGAGTAACTTAACAGCAAGACATTTGAGAGCATCCACCTTTAATCTCAGATAATTGAATGTGCTACATTGGTCATATTAAGCTTTACTTGGCTCAAGCCCTATAATGTAGAAATTATTTCTTGTATGCAGTAACATTTGTATTCTCAAAGAGGACCTAAAATAGACCCCTGAGGAACTTCACAAAAGAGAGGAGAAAAAGGAGAGTATGAATATCCATTATCCTTATTATGTTTTCCTGTTTTCACAACAGAACCCCACACACTGAATCACACCAGCCCTGCATAGCTAACCATAACTAACAATATTTTCTCTGTTGGCATCAGGGCCCCAGCTTATTGAACAGTGTTGACAATTAACTTTTAGCTCTCTATACCCCAGAGGTTATCAAAAATCCTGGAAAATGCGCAACACGAGTTGCATAAAAATGACATTACTCAAAAACATTTAACTAGAAAATGCAAATATTGTATAACCCCCACAAGTATCAAAATAAAATATCTTCAGCTCAAAAGGATTTAGGTAAAAAAAGATACTAAAGAAAAAATCTTGACATAGGGAATCCCTGAAAACGGATGCTATAAAATTATCTACAAACTGTAATCCAGATTAGCGGGCTCATAAAAATCCTGGGATTAGTTGTATGATGGCCATTAATGTATTTTTTAATGGGGGCCGTCATTTCTCTTATGTAGTTTTATCATATGGAATCAACGGTTTGGACAGTAAATGGAGCTTTGTGACACTTACTACACTTTGTGTGAAACAAACATGAAGATTTTATGCCACAAACCATAAAACTCCCCCCAGTCAGACATTTCAGAAACCTATTTAGTAACTGCTGTCATCAGTGTTGATAATCCTAGTAAAAAGCACTGTGGTGCCCTTTCCTCTGACACACAAGTATGCTTTCTAGATAAGGTTTCACCTTGCACTCAGTTTAATACAGTAACCATAATGTTACACTTCATTTTATAATAAATGACTGTGCAGAAAGAATGCATTTTAAAACCCCAACAGAGGATATAATGAGAAGGCTGAAAAACACAGTCTTAACCAGGTCATTATAGTAGTAATATGTCTTACTTTACTTGATCAATCCAAATGTAAAGGCATTGCATTTCTCTGAAACATCACCCAGACCAACCAAATATAAATCAACCGTCTGCCTCTCTGACTGCATTTGTATAAATAGAACAAAATTTTGTCACAAATGGCTCAGCACTAAATTAGATATAAAGTATATCAAAATTAGCAATTACCAATATAATATCATACTGTAAAAATGCTTTCTTCCATATCAATGCAAACTCTTAAATGTATAATGAGGGCGTATACATGTTTCTTTCACGTAATTTTAAGTAAGACCACTATTGCAACAGCAGTGTTGGTACGAATCAAAAAAGGAAAAACTGCAATTTCATGATGTCACGGCAAGAATAAGGTCAGCAGAAGAAAACTGGTAGCATCAGCAGTAGTGGTCCAAAAATGAAACAATGTTGAAACAAATTTCAAGATGGTATTCGTAATACTGGTTAGTTAAAAAAAATTACATTAAAAGGAAATATTGCAATTAATGACAACAAAAGGCACACAAGAAGCACAATTTTAATCCACTCATCAAATAGTAAAATTGTGGTGTGTCAACGAGGAAATGACGGCTGAGTTGCGGAGGTGTTCATACTTTAATGCAGACACACCAACAAACAACTTATCTTTCTAGAACTTTCAGGAACGCTAGTATATGAACAGTTCATAACCACGCCCCCCAAGCCCTCAGTCCCTGGCTGAGAGTCCACACCCTTTAGTGTCCGCTACACAGCCCCCCCCGAACACCCGGCAGGGACAACAACTAGTCCTTCACAGGAGGCGTGAGCAATCTTCCGAAACTGCTGCAGCGTCCCTCCGTCTGGACATCAGGGAGCGCTGGACACTGGCCTTGCGGAGGTACTGCTGGAGTCCTGGAAGGGGGTCGACCACAGCGAGGAACCTTCAGTACACTGAACGGCCCATCCTACGGGGGCTGGAAGTTGCTGCAGGAAGACATATTGAAAAAGGAATCCGCCGTCGTCAGATCCCAGTTGCGACAACCTGTCCTCCTTAAGGTCCACGGCCGACCCGTTGCCTAAACCTGGCAGAGAAAGTAGCCTGTCCGCTCGCTACGTAGTGGACAGACTGCATCTTGAGAGCAGCAAGGTCCTAGGCGCGGCATACTTGCCGCGCGGCGGGGGCTCCCTGGTCTCGTCCGACAGAATTCTCTGCAGGTGGAAAATCGTCTCCGTGTGCTGAAACCACGCAGCCAGGTTGCTCTGCCAGAACTCCGGCAGCCGGACGGCCGTGATGGGCAGGGCCGGCTGTGCGAGATGGGGTGACGTGGCCGATGTGGAAATGCATATTTCCTCGCTATCAGACGTAATCACACTGGGGTCACCAATGTGGTGTGTCGACGAGGAAATGACGGCGGAGTTTTGGAGGTCTTCATACTTCAATGCAGACACACCAACAAACAATCTATCTTCTCTAAAACTTTCGGGAACGCTAGTATATATACACTCCATAACCATGCCCCCCAAGACCTCAGTCCCTGGGTGAGACGCCACACCCTTTAGTGTCCGCCACAATATATGAATGAATGAATGAATGAATGAATGAATGAATGAATGAATTCATGATTTTATCTTGGTTACTTTCATACTTCACATCATATTTACAATTCAATTTCGAATCATCACAACCCAAAAAGGGTTGGGCAGAAACAAATTGCTATTTTTAGCCCACCCTTTACCTGCATATCACATCAAACTCAGCATTTGTTATAAACAGAATTCCTCAATTAACATAATATATTTACATCCCTAAATTGAAGCGCGTTAATCATTTCATATTTTAAATATATATGTATATATATATATATATATATACCGCTTTTTTGTGTTTTTTTTTCTACAATCTCCAATTTTCACACCAAATCAGTCGAAGACCAGGCTTAACAATGACAGCCGATAAATGTCGATAGCTTACAGGGTAGCAGTGAAAATTAAGCTACTTTGACTCAAAGAAGGACAGGGGAAAGAAATGTTTGTTGGTAGGCCAAGGATGAGGAAAGCCAGGAGTCTCAGATTGAGAGTTGGGACTTTTAATGCTGGGACGAGGCCGAGTGGAAGATAAAAGAGGACATTTATGGATGTGGTAAAAGAGGACATTAAGTTAATCAGTGTGAGAGAAGAGGATGCAAAGGATAGGGTTAGATGGAGGCAGATGATTTCCTGTAGCAACCCCTGAGAGGGCAGCCGAAAGAGAGAGATGAAAAGAAGAAAGTCATGTGGAGCGATTTCAAATTCTAATTCTATCGAAATCCTTAACCGAAGACATTGTGTTTTTTCTAAAAGTTTAAGAGATTTTAGTCAATTAAGTCATTATTACATTGAAATTTCTACTCTAATTAATTATCAATTACTGTTGCGATTTTAATTTAGATAATTTGATTTGGTGGTCCTTGATTTGATCCTCTAAAAATAACATTCTCCGTCTTTTCCTTTCGGCTTTTCCCTATAGGGGTTGCCGCTGCAAATCATCTGTCTCCATCTAACCCTATGCTCTGCATCCTCTTCTCTCTCACTGACTAACTTTATGTCCACTTTCACCACATCTATAAATCTGCATTCTAAAAATTACATTACATCCATTAAAACCTGTGCCCCTATGACATTTTGGTCCAACATACACTGAATTGGTAAAAACAAAATGCAGGATTTTAGCAAAAGAAACAAGTGGCAGATGCAGCGATAGGGATACTTGTTCTCAAAAGCTAAATCAAAAGGTGTGTCACCAAAATTAAACTGAAAAGCAAATTCAACAGGAAACAAGGAAACATCTCTCAGGAAGTCAGACACTCTATCAGCAAGGTCTACCTCTAACATTGCACTAATAAGCGTGTTGTCGCAACATTGTCAGTCTGAAATCTTCCTATAACATCCCTCCTTTGAATCTTCCAAGTGTGACATTCTACTATGCTCACATTTGATTTTCCAGAAATAGATTCGCAGTGAATGAAGTCCGAATGGTATATCAACACAGAAAGCTGATTTGATATCTTCTCAGTATAGCTTGAAAGAAATGCATAATGCCCAATTGCCTGGATGGTCCTCAGATTAAGATTCAGAAACTGCTGCAGTTTATGAAAAGTGGTTTGGCACCATCAGATTGTGTAGACTGGCAAGGAGAGGAAGATGTTTGTAATTGTGCAAGGAAGATGGAGTTAGTTAAATGCAAGAAAAGGGCTGGGGCTGGGGGATGGGATGGTGGGGTATCCAGAGAAAGAGGAAGTCTTTTCTGGTTGAATTATTGATGGACCTAATCCCCTATGTGGTCTCTTACATGGTGCAGCTTGAAGCATAAGGGTGAACTGTGAGTCATGCCTCAACTCCACCAAGGTCCATACTGAGAAGAACTCACCACTTGACCTTGGCACACATGTGTGCCCCCCACACACAGACACTCATGCTTGCATGCATACTCACATGCACAAATACACACAGAAAATTAAAACTATTAGCTTATCTTAAAAGCCCTCATATAAACTTAGTATTGATCTTGGTAAGTGCACTCGCACTCTCAGAAATCTGTTTGGAGTTTTATTTGAATTATGTTTGTATTCTGTATGTTCTCTATTCTGTTTGCATTTGAGTTAGGTGTAGTTTATGCAAAGTTGCAGTGATGAAGGAATGATGGTCTCCAAATTGTATAAAAAAAATAAGTGTATCAGGTGTGTGAGCATATGTGTGTCATCAGGAGTCATCATTGCCATTATATCTTCTTCTCATAATTAATAGGTTTGAGACAGTTTTCTTCAACTTTGACAATGACACTGAGATCAGAACCTCCACAGAGGCTGTAATGACATAAGTATACCATCCCTTGACCTGAAGTCAATGTGAATTATGAGGGAGCAAGACATTAACTTTCTGTCTTTGTACAATATAAATTTGTCTTACCACTCAAAAGATTAGAGCATGCTTTTTATGTGAAACTGAGATGTGCCCAAAGGATTTGCGTTGTCTGGTGGGTCAGGGCTAAGTCCTAATCCTATCTCAGTAGAGTAGACTATGGCAAGAGTGAAAAGCGATATGGGTTATAGATGAAAGTAATGTAGGCAGTGACATGTGGTCGTGTTGCAGGTTTAAAAAAGTACTCTTCCTGGTGTGTTTTAGACATGACTTCTTTCAAGTCCTTTCATCGTGGACTTAAATCACCTGTGCCTTCATCCAAAAGCATATTGAAAGGAAAAAACTATTTGCTAAAGACTCTGCAATAGGTTTATGTGCCTTAAAAAAAAAGTTTAAAAAAAAGAGACATACCTGTACATAATACACAAGTGACCTTTACATATTTTGGGCTACACCTGTCTTTTTTACATTTAGTGAACTTGAACCAAGCGGCCATCGATGTGCACACTTTATCCAAATAAATGCAGAGGGCATTGACTGTCTGGTCGGGAAAAGGTCTTGAGGTCTCCTGTTTCCCTTCCAACCCCCCTTAGAAAAAGGCTCCATATTAAAATTATCTGAAAATCCGTTCTTAAAGGCTCCGAGGCTGGATTTGTGAGGGCAGTGGATGCAGGACAGATAAGCTGGTGCAAAAGGTATAGTCCTTTCCCTATAAATATGGCTGTAGACTTGCCACTGTGCACAACAGTTTGGATCACCATCAGCAGAATTATCAGAATGCTAGCTCTCAGTTTTGAGGGTGAGTGCGCCTGCTTACATTTTGTCACATGTTTACAGCTTAGACAGATGGTGATGCACAGTAAGGTCAGTTGTGTGGGATATGCATTAGCAGATTTACACCAAAATAGGTTATCGGTCATGTGATGTTTGTCATGTGAACTTGCAAACAATACCAAATTTAAAATGCTAAATATGTCTGCCTGTATTTTGATTAATAAAAAAAATAAAGGATCGGTCTCTCCATCTATTTTAGTGGTGGTGAATCCTGATCAATGGACAAAAATGGATAACAGCACAGCGTTACCAAGCACTGGCATATTCCTTCATCCAATACGATGCATAAATGTATATGTGCATATTTAAATTTCATACCCATCAATCGCAATTTCTCTCTACATCCCCTATTACTCTCTGTCTTTTGATAAAGTGATTGCAAGTTTAAAACCCAGAGGCATTTTCTTACGGGGTGCCTCATGCATTAAGAATTAATGAAGACATTGCTGCTTTTCCTTGTTTACCCCCTTTTTTATTTTTTTTCCCTCAAGTTGTAAGTCTCAACAGGATCAACCTTTATGATCTTTCTCATCTTTAAAGGATGACATGTATTTGAAATTTCTTATGAGAAATGTATTTGCATAGTTCCTACATGGCACTTAAATTGTACAATAAGCTATACTTCTCATTCTGCTGAATAATGCTCAACACAGCCAGTTGTTAAAAAGGCCAAAAAAGAAACTGTTTTCTTTTCCAACATACAGACAAGACAGTTGCAATGGTCAAGAGGATTGACAATAACGTGTTATTCTGCCATTGATATTCCTTCCCTCTCACCTTCCACCCGTGTTAACTCTCATTGTCTGTACATATTTTATATTTCTCTTTTATTTCCTCTAATGTAACCTTGTATCCTTTTTCTTTCTTTCGTTTCTACTGTAATCTACTAAAACAAAAGTGGGGTCCAGATCCAGTCACATTATACACTCCTTCAAATCACTCCCCTCTCCTCTTCACTTCACTTTGCTTTACTTCATTTCACTCCAAAAGCCAGCATGTCAACAAAGGGTAATGGGGGGTGCTGTACCAAAATAGTAATGCACAAGGGAACTCAAGGCCCCCAGTGGGAGATTTTATTTGTTACATGAGCACTTAGCATTCATTATTTAATCGGATACAAGACTTCTGATTACACAAAGTGTTAAAATCAAATACCCTGCCTGTTGGAGTTTCTGTTCACTAATTCTGTCTACCTCTTGTATATTCTAGTATATTCATGCAGCAGATGTTTTGAGGGGGGTTGTATGTCCCGGTAGGTGTGGATGGAGGATTTAAGATTTAAGAGACAGTAAACGTGAAGCCTGCGGCTGCTCCTTTTGCTGTCAGTCAGATGCTCATCAAGCCATAATGGAAAGAGAGAGACAGAGAGCTGGGGGGGGCAAAGAGAAAGGGGAGAGAGGGGGGGGGCAAAGAGAAAGGGGAGGGAGAGAGAGAGAGAGAGAGAGAGAGAGAGAGAGTGAGAGTGAAGCAGCTCAGGAAATGGAAAGGACTCCAGTCCCCTGATTCAGCCTTTAAGCTGCTTTAGAGGATTGCTGGATTTTTCTCTCTCTCATTCTAAAAGAGCCAGCTGATATTGGCTGTGAACCAGAACAGGAGAGGACAGAAGCCCTGAGCTTCAACTGCGCAGCTGCAGACACAGGACAGGGAGGGGTCAAGCTGTTTTGTCTTGCCTTCATAATCCACTCCTGGCAGACATGTGATAGCAGACATCACTGCAAGGAAGGTCCTGCTGCTCCCTATTGGCCATCTGTCCCCATTTGACCACAACAGTCCTGGCCCAGGTGAAGTGCTAGGTCTTCACTTAGGTGCAAAATCCTAAATGAAACCACAGTAAAATTATAATGTAATCAAAGTAGTATGCGGTCACCCACATTTTTTAAGATGTCATTCACCTAATACAGAGCATGATCAAATTTACCTGATTTATTCAATGTGACACTCAAAAGGTTTAATTGCATATTTACATGAAGGGATCTCATTTATCAGTGTAAATACAATATAACAATAACAGTAATGGCTACAGATTGATTTGGGGAGTTCAAAAACTAATTATTTTGTATAGATAATGTAAATCCATCAATCTATCTACCTATCGATCTATCATATGGATTTAAAAAAAATAATTATGAAAAAGAGAACTGTAAATGCATAGGCATGCTAATGTATGTTTAATGGCATAACCAAAGGTATACATACATCATACGTATAATGTCATTCCCCCCAAAATTCAGAGACTAATTCTTGAAAATTCAAACTTGAACTACAAAGTGATGGTATGGTAAGTGTACAGTCCTGTACAGTCTTCATACTTTAATCCGCTTAGAAATATACAGTCCAGCAATATTCGCAGAAGATTTATGGACGAAGTGAGAGAGGATATGAAGGTAGTTGACGTGAGAGATGAGGCTACAGAGAATAGGGTTAGATGGCGAATGTTGATTCGCTGTGGCGACCCCTGAAGGGAGAAGCCGAACGGAAAAACAGGAGAAGAGTCCAGCAATATTCGCCTGAACAAATTAATTTAGTATATAGTTTCGTCGAACTTTAAAACTTCAGTAATTCTTGATGCGATCATTCAAACTTTTAATGCCAGTGCTGTGCTCTGCATTTAGCTAATAGCGCCCTCTAGGGGGAACCGACTTTTTTGCAATTTCGTCAATCTCCAGCTGGAAGCGTTGAGGAATCAGCCTGGCTCTCCGGAAACCCACGAACAGGAACGGAGAAGGCCGAGGTTAAACCCCGGAAGCTGTGATTTTGGGGCTCGCTGTCAGCTCGCTGTCAAAGGGATGTGTTGCTGCTGTTCCTGTGGACACGGCCTTGTAGCAGCTGTAGTTAATCCAATGTGAATCTTAAAATGTATTAAGAAGCTGTCCTTACACGATGGACTAGGGAGTTTTGAGGTGAGTCATTGAATTGCCACTCCCGCGGCTTTGCTTTAGCTACTGTCGCTCTCATACATTGTTAGCTTGCTAGCTATTAGCCTCCTCTAGTGGCTAGCAAGCGAGATTTACCAGCCAGTCCGGTAGCATGTGAGGTATCAAGCTAGGAAGTGTGTTTGTGTGTAGGTGTGCGTGTCCCGTACCAGTCACGACCTTTTCTACTACCGATAGCGTTGAAGCAGGGAGGGGGAAACCGCTTGTTGCTGTTAGATTGACGTTATCAGAGGTCATTTAGAGCTGTACGGAGATGGCAAATCCAGGTCCCGTCGATGGCGGATGATTAATGAGAAGATAGTGATTCATTTTCATGAGATGAAGGGGCTCATCGATAGCAGTTCTTTTTGCTTCAGTTTGTGTTTGTATTATCAAGAATTAGTTGGAAGGGACGAAGATGAACGATGAGGATTATTAAATGTGTCTTGCCAACCAATCACAATGGGGGGAATGGCGTAACTGTTACATTTTTAGGAGAATAACACAACACAGTCCCCTTTGCATCGATCGATGGAGAGGCATAATTATGTTGAAGAACGACCCGGGGGGGAGGGGGATCGATAGCTTTTGTCTGCAACTTAACGTCAGCTGTTATATTTCGTCCTGGTTGCATGCTACTTACTCAGATGCTTAATATAGAACAAAGATATTTCAGTGGTTTTGATAAAAGACTTTGGCAAGTTATTGTGAGTGTGTTATTCTGCTTATGAAAGGTATCTCCTGAAGGTCCTATAGCCTCAAGCAAAGCAAGGCACATTTTTTTTTGTTTTGTATACACGATGGCAATGAGAGCAGTGGTTCCTTGTTCAGGTCTACTTCCAAACCCCGATTCTTGTAGATTGTGATAGATGCGATAGATGATCACCGAACCGATGGATGGATGGATAGTCACAGTGGATTCAGCTAAAGAACAGTGCACCTAGAAAGTCATTGTCCTGCAGAAATGCGGTATTTCTGATTCAGAATCATCTCATATAAACCAGGGTCCTGGTCATCCGACTGATTTTCATGACTGACACAAACATTCCATGATCTGTAAGCGGAAAAAGGAAATGAACATTACCCTTAATTTTTGGGGGGAGTTCTGTCTGCCTGCTATGATCTTGGAGTTTCACAACTGGAAGTGAATTTTGTAATTTACATGATGGGGCAATTTAGTGCAAACTGGGACATTTTCAACACATTACATTTAAGCACTTTATAACAGCAGATTATAACTAATTAATTATTACATTAAATTTTATGTAATATTTGCCAGTGTTTACATATTTTTTCAGTGTCACTTAAAGCTTTGTTGCAAGGTGTGTTGCTACATTCAAATGGTGTTGTTCATTTTGTATAACTATGTCTGTTTCAGGAAAAAGGTTATTTCAGCCTTCATGCAACTCTGCATACGTGTGTGTGTGCTTTCCCGCATGCTGGCCCAGGAATTGCTCACCACATCATGTTATTGTGAAGGGGGAAAATACTAGGTAAGTTTTTAAATGCCATTCCTCAACAATTCATGTTCCGCATGTCACTTTGTTTCCATGTAACTCTCTTTTACTAGCTTGAAGGGTAGCATTCCCAAATTTGCATGTCACTTACAAAAAGAAGTGTCCTGTGGATGGACTCAGTAAGCAGGATTTTTCATTGTAAAGTAATTTTTCAATGATTTTTCAAAATAAAACTGTTGCTAAGTCTTACAATTCTTGGACAGTAAACTCTTGCAGATTTAAAGTTATTCATTGATGAGGACATTGTATGATAAAGAAAGGGCACACTTTTTGTTTTATACGGTCAGTCTTAGAATTTGACTTAGTATTGGAGCATGGTCATAGACTAGAAGCAGCAGCATAAGGAAATGCCTTATCCGTGACTCAGGATATCACCATTAATTTTTTAAAGAATAGGTTAACTTTTTTTGAAAAGTTTGCAGAAATTCAGCTTGCTACTACCATATTGAATAGCGAGATCTCTTTGCCCATGTGGAGAATTGTGCTGACTCCATGCGTGTTCCATTGTATTTTGTTTATGTTTGCAATGGCATCCTTAAGACAAAGCCATCTTCCTTTTTATAATGTTTTAGATAAGATTCTCTCTGTTGCCACCGTTCTATTTACTATTCAAAACCTCTTTTAAATCCTCATTAGTTCCTTAATACTTCACTAATAAATGAAGATTTGGTCATTAAAAGCTCTGCCTTAGGTCGAGAGAAAGGTTTACAGTCAATAAAAACAATCAAAACTGAGCTGAATCCCTCTGAGCTGAAAATCTTTCAAATTGCTTTGTTGGTTCAGTAAAGTGTTCATAATCCCAAAGTAAAGTCAACTTGGAGATACGGAGATACAATCACATCATCTTGAAAAACTTTTATTAGCCTGGATTCATGTCATGTACACCTGACACTGTCTGCTGTTTGTCCTGCACTGAGTGGCATGCAGTGCTATGTAAACTAGCTCGTATGTGATTCCAGTAGACAAATATTAAGGTCAGCAAAAATGAATGATGCACGTATTTTGCCAATATGTCATATGAGCCAATTATATAACGATTGTGACATCTATGTCTATTCTAAGTAGCTTTAGCAGTAGACACTATTGTAGACCTTTCCCTTTGATTTCGAAAGAGCTATGTACGACAGCAAGTGACAAGTGGCCAAGCTGATAGCGAGCTGAGTGGTCGTTGTGTGCAACATATAAGAAGAAATAGAAGGGCAGAAAGATTTAATGTTGTTGTTTTTTTGTGCCCACTGACTAAGGAGGGTGAACTAATGGTGTTCCTTTAAAAAACTTCCATTTCATTGATGACAAGGAACATTGATTTGCCTTAAAGTGACCGAGACTGTAGTCTGGCCTCTGTGGTAATTGTTTTTTTGGTTCAGTAGCAAAATAGCATTGCATTAACATTAGTGACGGTGGGTAAATAAATCTGTTCTATTCACCTCCAAGAGACATATATGTCACCAAAATCATTGAACCAATAAGAATGGTTGTATTGTATGTTGTCCTGACAGCAGCATTTCTCACATTCCCCTTGCAAATGTGATCCAGCAGTATGTACAGTATGTAGAAACATTCCCTTGCCTGATTTAAAAAAAAAAAAAAAAAAAAAAAAAAAAAAAAAAAATTTTTTTTAAAAATATGGGGGGATTATTAATATTTGTGTTAAAAAGAGATATTTGTGAGGGGGGGTAAAAAAAACCAGTTGGGGGGG
>CAAKHD010004819.1:93203-135660 GCA_901007705.1 Fistularia tabacaria
TCCCCTTTCAAAAGTGATCCAGCAATATGTACAGAATGAAAAAACATTCCCTTGCCTGATTTAAAAAAAAAAAAAAAAAAAAAAAAGAAGAATATTTTGCTTGAAAAATTGGGTGGTATATTCAATATTGCTGCTGAAATGAGTATACTTGTAGGATGTGTACAAAACTCCATTTGGGGGTGAATTTGTAACTGAAGGAGGAATCATAACTAAGTAGTAATAGTTGTTGTTCTGTTGTTATTTCTATTCAGAATTTATAAGGTAAAGAGCAGAATTGAAAAATGTGATAAAGGTTACAGTAATTAGTAAGAGCTGTGCTCTTAAAATTATTTAAATTTTGACCTTTTCAAGCATTTGAAGTACAGTAGTTTGATCCAAGGTTTTGGCCACAACAACCTGAGATATTAGTGCTTTGTGTAGATCTTTTGTCTGAGAGTCACAGCATGTTTTTGGCTTTTAGAATAGAACTTATATCAACATTTCCATATGTGTGTTCAGTGCCCTGTTTGTTCACTGATTATTCTAAACTGACACACACACAAAGCACACAAATTAACATGTGATCCTTCGAGTCAGCTTTTGAGCAAGTACCTTAATTTCAAACTTCCAAGATGTTACACAGTATCTGTGTTCAACAGTGTGTGCGTGTTCACATGGATGGATGTTTTTGCTGAGTTGGATTCCCCAGATGATTTAAAATGTAATTAAAGTGCAATGAAAATTTAATATATTACATTTATTTCTGTGTTTAGGGCTTTAGAAGTTTAGAAATCTTATTTGTGGTCAGAACATGCTCAATCTAGCCTATTCAGGCTCAGTTATGGTGATGCAATGCTAAAGAAAGGGCACACTAATCAAATAATATGGCAGATTTCTGTGTCTTTATGTTCCACAGTAATGCCCAAATGAAAGTGTATGGAATTTTCGGTCATGGATAGTCATGCAACTTCCCTTTCAAATAAATATTCACAGAAATATAGATATCTGATATCCCCTTTTTCAGAAAACCACCAAAGTACCACCCTGAAGGTTTTTTTTGTGAAACTCTTTCCTTTCCTGGTCACGTTTTTAAAATATTTATCATTTGTTGTTTGTATTTATGTGTGAGAATAAGATATGTTGAAATATTTTTTTCTATTAAATGTTTGCATTTTTCCTTGCAAGTGTCTGAGGAGTAGGTTTTTGAAAATGGTGATAGCATAAATTGTTCACAAACACTCTTTGACAGGTAAAGGTCAACCACTTTATCTGGAGTCTTAAAAAAAAATGAAGTATTTTCTCATGTCATTGTGTTCAGCTCAATCGGTTGTCCCTTTTGGTTCATTGTTCTCTGGTGGTCAAGATAGGATCACTGCTTGTTAAATGTTACAATGCTGCTGGCTAAAAGCTGTCATCCCCCTTAATGAATTCCTATATGCAAGCAATTTTAGTGACATTGACTGGCAGGCAAACGTTTGGAAAGAAAGTAGAAACAAACAGCAGTCGGATGTTTTCCACAGCAGCCGGACTCTCCTGGTTGCTCAAGCTTGATGATTTTGTTCTTCATAGTTGATCATACTCTTTCTGGAAAAATGTCTCCAATCAGAGACTGTGCAAAAGGAGGCAGTCGCATTTTCAAACAGTCAGATTTGATTCAATTGATAGTAAAAGCATGATGTGTGTCTGTACAATTTTAAGAATTTGAGGGAAAAGTGTATGAGCTCTCTGTGGAAAGGTTCTGGTTTTCCTCACATCACAACAGGAATCGAGCTCATGTATGTTCACAATGGAGTTTTCAAAGGAAACCATTTCATTCAACCTGTCAGCTATCTGAGGATTGGTTCTGAGTCTTTCATCTCTTTTTTTCGGACAAAATCCTAAAGCCTTGTGGTACCTTGTTTTTTTGGGGGTTTACATTGTCTCAGTGAGTCACTGTGACTCCTGGGACCAAAAAGTAACAAGGTCCATATTTTATAATTAGCTTCTATTGCGTGTGCACGTTTACCTCAACTCCAAGATCAGTTTTCTAAAGGGACCCAGGTGGTCATCATTTTATCATGAAGCTGCCAACAAGGTCTCTTGAGTTAGTTTTGAATGTGCTCTGGTGACCTTGGCATTAATACGAAGCAAGAAACATTTTTGTCTCTTGTAGTACCAGCTAATAAATGACCCAGACCTTGAAGAGTTGAGGGTAAGAGTCAGTTGCTTAGCCATTTCTTTTTGATGATTGTGAGAAGTTGCCTAAAATTTTTGCGTGGAGTGTGACACTGACATCAAATGTAGGTGTGTGCCAATGAGCTGTTACACAGAACATCCCAACAATCATCTTTGCCATGGAGCTCAAAATGGAAGGAAATATCAAGTCAATTTTATTTTCACATGCAAATTATCTGTTTTGTTTGACTGACCTTTTGCCGGACCTTACTGGGCCACATCAAACACCAAAAAGAATTGTCATTTCGGCCATGGAAACAAGCATCTTTTCATTCCTATGCATAAAAAAGTTTTTTTTTTATATGGATATGAATAAATGACACTTACAAGATCTTTTATTTTTTCTTTCTTAATAAATAAATCCTCTTCGTATTTAATTTCATCTATTTCATTTTCCTTTCATCTATTGAACTCGGTGAACATATTGTCTCTGGGAAGGGGTCTGTCTGAAATAACTTTATCACTTCTTGACATTGCCGTTGTTTTAAGAAAATGGTGAATTACAAAGATATACAGTAATTTAAATGTATTTATTTTCACCCAAAGGGCAGGATGCACTCTTCAAATCATCGACTGAGAGATATGGAGCAGCACCACCCACTGCTGACAGCAGGTGCAGATGTGGAGACGGGTAGCCTGGGAGCCGGAGTGATTGTGGGAGGTGCACACACAGGCCACACAGCTGGCAACCGTACACTCTGGTTCATTCAGGACAGCTGTGGTATGGTGTGTGCAACCATGACCTGGTTCCTGGTGCTATATGCTGAATTTGTAGTGAATTTTGTCATGCTCCTTCCTGCTAAGAACTTCTGGTACTCCTTGCTCAATGGGGCCACCTTCAACTCCCTTGCTGTGCTAGCTCTGGCCTCACATCTGCGGACCATGTTGACTGACCCGGTAAGGCTTCTCAAGGACGGAGAGAGAGTGGGGGAGGATGCAGCTCTGAGTTTCAAAACAAGAGTGTGTAAAGAAGGATAATTCTTCAAGATAGCCTGGTTTCATCTGGAAAATTAAGTTAGATTCAAAGTTCATTTGTCCTTCTGACTTTGAATGGTATATAATTATGATGCACTCAGAAAATGGCTCTGCTGTATATCTGCTATATTTCCTTAGATTAAAGGGAAAAGTAACTATTATAGTGTACATTTCTTGCATACTCTGTCAAAAACCCATCTTAACTCCCAGAGTAATAAAGTTATAAAAGTACAGGTATGTGAAGTTGTTTTCCACAAGCCCAAACGCATCTCAAAACATGTTAGACTCACAGCCACTGAAATCAGGCATTAATCTTGACCTTTGTACCTTACAGTATTTGTCTGCCCATCCCGTAGGGTGCAGTTCCCAAGGGCAACGCAACCAAGGAGTATATGGAGAGCTTGCAGCTAAAACCTGGGGAGGTTATCTACAAGTGTCCAAAGTGCTGTAGCATCAAGCCAGAGAGGGCACACCACTGCAGGTTAGTATGATGTTATATGTAATTTTAATCAAATGGGGGGGCAAATTAATAAATTGGATGCATCTAACCTGGGCTTAAACACACTAATAAACCACAATTTGTTGTCCAGCAAGGGTTAAAGTAAAAAATTGGTTCATATCTTCTCCTACTTTCAGTATTTGTAAAAGATGCATTCGGAAGATGGATCACCACTGTCCCTGGGTCAATAACTGTGTGGGAGAAAAGAATCAGAGATTCTTTGTGCTTTTCACTGTAAGTATCCAGATACAGTCACTGTGGTTGGGCATTAGGGATTAGGGATTAAGCATTTTACAATGACTGAATTATCTGATCAGCTTTGGTAAGTAACTGACAGAATGCAGTCAGAATTTCAGCTGGTGTGGATGATTGCCCCAGTGGATGAGCAGTTGAAGTACACCTGCTGCGACTTTATGCTGCAGTGTTTTGCTGACAAAACATGAAGAACATAAGTGGTATTATAAGATGCAAGGGCATTTCCAAATTAAGCCTAAAATGATTCCCTTCCATGAAGGTTCATCGTTTAAATTCAGTATTATTAAATGATCACTTTATTTTTTTTTATCTGGCAAAACTCAAACCATGCAGAAAATAATAGCTTTTTTTTTCAAAATAATTTCAGTTGGAAAAAATAGACAAGCAATATGCTCTCAGGGTGGCTTCTGCTGCCAGACAAAATCAACTTTTTTTTGGACTGATATGAAGCAGTCCTAAATCTCAGAATTTCAAGGTCACTTGTGAGTCGGAGTCCCTTGTAATACCCGTAATGTCTTGAAATAGTCAATCATAAAAAGTCCCAAGATTCCTTACGCACCATAATCAACCGGCCTCTTTGGACACGATTGGACAAAATCATCCTAAAAAACACTATTACACATAACACTGTGCTTCCTTTCTTGACAAACTTTAGCCATTTTAACCAAATGTTTATTCAAACTTCCTGCAGTCCCACAGGATACATATTTTGTATCCTGTGGATACATATATGGTGGATATATATGGATATGGTGATAATTAGCAAGAAGAAATAGATATTTGAAGCTATAGTCCATACTTTTTTGTATTTCAGGATCCTCTGCATAATATCTTTTGTGTAATTGTAGACATTTTAAACATATTTGAAAAGGACCACTAAAATTTCATCGAAAAAATAGTCTCTCGCTAAGACATGTCTTTCGGATTAACACAGCCAAATTTGCACATTGAAAAAGCAAAAGAGTAACTTGAAGGTCAAAGGGTTAGTAAATTTTGCAAAAAAACGGGTTTTGAAGAATGACCACAGCATTTCGTCTGAGCTTTCAAGTGGAATTATACCTGTTTCACCTCCTTCTGTCACATTGCATAATTGTCTTCCCCTCTGTATTTTCTTTTGGGATTTTTTTTTTATATAGATGTACATAGCCTTGATTTCTGCCCACGCTCTGGGCCTCAGTGGAATGCACTTCTTCACCTGCATCAAGGTCCAGTGGAATGGTAAGAGCAAGACTGACAAGAATAAGTATTTGAATCGAGGAGACAAACTTTTGTTGGATATTTTTAATTAGTAAAACAAAGATAAAGTTAAAGATTGTAACTCCTTTGAATGAAGAAAGGAAAGGATCTGTTTGTCCTGCAAAAACAAATGGTCAAGACAGGCCAAAGGAATTTTACATCTCCTCAAAGGCTCTCTTGTGAGTCTCTGTCTGGTTGCAATAAATTAAGCAGATTATGGTAATTCGTACGATATTGTCCTCTATCCTGATATTCAAACCTTTTCCATGAGCAGATTTACATTTACATACTACCCGGGTGCTCTGTGTTTACAATTCTATATTTACATAAAGTTAGACATAGCAGCGTCAGTCTGGCATAGGCTTTGGTAGTCAAAGGAGTTTTAAAATCTATTTTGTAGTTAATTTCAAGTTTTCAACAAGACATTTAATCAAGGTTGTAAAATGTCTTTTAATTTGACCCTTGTGTTTTTTTAATTTGAAACATAAACACTACAGCTTCTAATTTGTCTTTTTGTGCCGGCAACCAGAGTGCAGTGACTTCTCACCAGGAGTGTCCGTGCTACTGCTGATCTTCCTCTGTCTTGAAGCCATCCTTTTCCTCACTTTCACAGCTGTAATGTTTGGTACACAGATCCACTCCATCTGCAATGATGAGACGGTTAGTATTCAGTGCACTGTAGGATCTGCATTATCAGTAATTATATTTGCCCAATTAAAAATAATCAAATACAAAAATTATATAACATATTTACCAGACAATTACAAAAGAATTGAACTTTTCAGAATTTTTATCTTTTCTTACAGGTATGGTTAAAACTATTTCTAGTCATGTTTTATAAATCATATTGTAACCTCTTGGGTGTACTTGACTAGCAATTAGAGCATGTCTGACTCAGTTAAGATCAACTTAGAAAAAAAAACTATTTTTTTGAAATTACTGACTTTATTCATCTCATAGAATTTGTGGTTGTGAAATTTTCTCCAAAGGGTGAAACCATGTTGGTAAAGATTTTGCATCGTTCAAACTCTTGTTAAAGAGTTTGAATAATGCAGTACGCTATTGAACCAAAAAAACTAGAAAACCTCTGCTCTGAGTCTCTGATTACAGATGATTTATTTATTTTTTCTTGCAGGAGATTGAGCGTCTTAAAAACGAAAAGCCAACATGGGAGCGTCGAATGAGGTGGGATGGAATGAAAGCTGTGTTTGGGGGTCCACCATCTCTGCTTTGGTGCAACCCATTCACTGGTCTCCGTCTGCGCCGCCTGATGCTGTTGACCCAGGGTCGACGCCCTGGGTCTGAGTTCTCTGTCTGAAACCTACATCATCTCAAAACGAAGATCTTTTGTATGCCCTCCTTTGCTGGGGCTGAGAAGGACACAGGTTCCTGGGGCTGAGCTTCACATGTGGGTGGCAGGGAGACATACTACTCTAGTAGGACCCCAGTGCTTCAACAGCTACCACTAAAAGTTTGTATTCCCATGCTCACGTGCGGATTTAGACCCGAAATTGGTTTGATTGTGTGTTTTTAGGTAACGCATGCAGTATGTAACTCAGCTGAGTCTTCTATTCCTTGTGAAGACATCTAAGGTGCTTTTTGAACTCAGCTCATGCACCTCTCTTTCGTACACAACTTCAGCAGTTTTTCTTTGGTGCGCCAATGAGAATCAAGGTTCAGGTTTGAGTTGTTTATTTTTTTTTGGGGGGGGGGCGCAAAGTCACCGTAAAATTACCTAGGTAGGTGGCTCTAAAAGGGCTTGGAAAAAAAATGTTCAGCCCAACCCAGACAAATGAATCACACACACCTCTCATATCAGACACTCGAGATGCCGTCTGTGTAACACAATGGACATGGGAAGTGAATCTGTGCTGTGCTGCCTTTGTGTGTATAATAGCTCAGTCATTCGCATTGCAGCCAGAAGAGGCTTTCACCGTCTTCAAATGAATGAGCGGACAACTGTGAACACAAGCTTCATTCTTATTCAGCTGGACTGAGTGGACTTCATATCTAACATCACATTTGTTCATCGGTGGACTGATTTTTTTTTGGTTACTTGGCTAGTATAAGTCAGATTTCTTTTCTTTTTCCTCAAATAACCTAAGAAACCTACCTTTGACCACAGTGAACAGTCCAAAATATTTTACCGTCACTGGAGATGATGCAAAACAATGGAAATGTTTTGTGTTTCTACTTCTTATTTATCCACCACCACTGCTACATGCTGCTCCACATTTTACTCTATAAACCTACAACAACCCTCAGAACATGAGTACGCCTGAAAGTGTTTTCATAATGATGTGAATGATCTGACAATTTGCATCTGTTTTTCTTGTGGAAATCCTAAGGCTACGTGCGTGCGTGCATATGATTGAATGGTTAGATTCCATATGCAAGAATGTTTGGATGAGACATTATAGCATTTAAACCTGAAAAACAACCTCAAAGATTCAGTGGCGTACAACCCCAGTTTTAGACGCATTGGGATTGAATGATCCTTGTCCATCATCGGGGGTAATGGTTTTGAGATCAAGGTTGGCATTGGGCAAGCTCTGTGCTCTCCCAAGTATATTGAACCCAGCCCAACTTCGCAACCAGCCTGTAGAATTGCAAGGTGCTTTGCTAAAAGCAGGCTCATTGTATGTGCTGGGAAATCATGTCATCCTTGTAAATGCCTTTCCTACGTTAAACTAGAAATGTCAGGCCCGCAAAAACATAAAATGGCAGGACACACAGCCAGATTCAATGGGAGAACTTTTAACCCTTGCCTTTTTGTAACATTCAGTTGAAGGATTCATCTTGGTGAAATAATTTTCCATTATTACCACACCTTGCACTGGATGAATGTGTTTATTTTTAATCTAGAGAATGAAAAGGTATTTTTGTTTGTTGTTGTTTTTATTAATTTGCTGTTATCGGTAAATTATTTGAACAAATCTGGAATGAAAGTCCTTTTTAAACATCTTTGAAAATATGATAATATCTGATTTTGTTCTGTGGTAAGGAGGTGGAACACTATGATGTTTACACTAAAAGGTGATATCTGTTTTTCAGTGAAAAAATAAATCGTGCTGTTTTGAGAATGTAAAATGTATCCGTCAGGATTAAGGGACAGCACTGAAGCTAGCTTATATCAGGAGAATGTATCAATGCTGGCATCTCATTTCTCTATTTATCCTGCTGGGTCATATCAATTAAGGGACAATGTTCTTCATAAAGGCTGGCAAATCCATTATCCCAATCAAAACTATTATGTTTTTGTATTATTGTTCATTCATGAAATCCCTGAACTTAATAGGTCAGTGCTGGTGGTGTTATATTATTTGCAAATGCCCTTTTATATACATGATAATGTATAAATAAAAGACAAGCAAGAATTCCTTTTTGAAGTTTTACAGAAGCTCTCATTGATTAAACAACTGCTGTAATTAAAATAATTTATCGAATCTGCAACATAATTTCATAAAAAATATTTGAGAATCCAATAAACAATGTATCTGTAATAGAAGCAGAATTCTGAAAGCAGAACTTGGAATCTGTAGCAGGACAAATATACTGCAAAATGTTATATCTATAGGGAGTAGCAAAAGATGACAAACATTTCTGTGTTGATGGAGAATGGACATTTGATATTGACTGCGAAAGTTTTCGTTACATATACAAGTATTCCACAATCATTGCCCCTGACTAAACTTGGATTGCGTGATTAACTTTGATATTGGGGATTCAGTCACGGTTATACAGTAAACAGTCACCATTATCATTGGATCAGGGTTTTAATGGTAGTTATATTTTCAAGTCCTTCTACAACTTCTGCTGTATTACTTGGGGGGGAAAAAAGCATCATTGTCATGGAAAGTGGGATCTTTGATGATGTACAAACCTGTGCAAACAAAAACCACAATTTCAATGCCATGAACCATTGAGAAAGGTTCTGTTTTCAGAGAGAATGGGTCTTTAAGAACAAGTCCATCACTTTTATAAACAAAGTATAAAGGTTACTATCGACCATATATAAATGGAATGTTTTGAGTTTTTTATTAATGTGGCATAATCTTATAATGTCTTATCTTTAATGTCATTCTTTTAAATAAACTTCGTCAAATGCATTCTGTGAATTCTGATTGTTTCTTTTGATTAAACACAATTGCTATTGTGTTTGTGCTAGCTAATAAAAAAAAAAAGACACTTCTGCCGGTGTCCTGCTGATATCGCTGCTATCTGTCAAAGCAGTAGAAAGGATACAACAATTTTTAGATGGAACTGTCACCTCGCCACCAAAACGCCACAACCTTCCACTCACTTCCTCAGTTAAATAAGATAAACATTTCAAATGGGACTGTTGCAATATCACACAACAGTACAAATTGTAATCAAAGAGACGGCATTTCAAGCATGAAATGGCTCGATAGGGAAACAGAAGCAAAACTGCTATATTAAAACTGAATTTGTCCGAGTAGTTGTAGCCAGTGTTTGAAGATATTCTCTGGAGTTCGTAGTCATAATATTGAACAACAAAAAGTAATTTACAGGGAAGTCGACGAGAGCCTCCAATCCAGTAGGGAGCGGCATTGAAGTCACTGCCGGCGAGAGAGCCACCAATCGCGTGTCATTGGGGGGGTTTATCCCTCATTTTGATCTTTAAGGCAGCATTTGGTTTCACCGCCATGGCCGTGATTTCCGATGATCATGTGTGCAAAATAACGGGCTGCTACTAGTTCCCATTATTCGTGTTGAAACGATCCGTGGTGTCGCCCGGAATGACGCAGGGTACCTTTACAGGTGGTCGGCGCTGCCTGACAAACCAAGGTCAGGGAAAATAAGCCTATGCAAAGGAGCCGTCTGCCCGCCTGCGTAGAGAGGACGGAAACCCCACAGCCGCCAACTTCTATTAATTGTTACACGGAACGTAAAACTAAAGTAACTGATGTTAGCATGGCGGCTCAGCAAACGGTAAAGAATCACTTGCAGGAGACGGAATCCGTGGTTAACCGTTGGCTTATTGATTATTACCTGTCTTTGGCGGTGGAGATGTTTCAAAATAACCAGTACTCTGACTTTTGTGATATCAGAGATGTGCTCGAAAGTGAGTAACACATTTCCCTTTGGGTTTCGCTCCTTTTTCGCCAAGTTGTTTTTACATTGCCTCGCACCGACATTTGACCTTTACATTTGTTATTCTGGGAATTGTTGGCCAGAACTTTGTTTGCACGTCGAGTTGTAAATTAGTGCATGGTAGCTTAATGTTATTCAGTCGCCAGGTTCGTCGACACTAAATCCGTTGATACAGTTGCTTGTGAAAATTCCAGCCGTAAGAAGTCACATGTCAGAAAATTCCACTATCCTGTTCGTGTAAATCACATTTTTGTTGCACATTGGACCACAATCCTTCTAAGGTTATTTGTGTTTACACGAGTCACGCTTTTGGAGCCATCCCTTCAAATCGGAAAATGTAGAATCTCATAGTTCAATGTAAACAACATGAGAAAACTGTGCATCAGCATACACACAGGAGGTCCAAAACACAACCAAAAACATATGTGAGTTTCAATGATAACATTAAATATATTCATAGAGCACTTCCCATCAAAGTGCTAAAGTCCCGCACAAAGGCAGCTTTGTCAATAGTCTAAATTCAAAGAATCTCAGTAGTAAGCGGTGGTTGGAAGACTCGCCTTTTACAAAGTTTACACTACTGTCTCACACATGCAATCCAATGTATAGTTTGAAAAGGTAGATCCTATTCCTAGATGTAGTTGCCATTATTTTCTTAACCCCCCTAAGAAATAATTTGTAAATATCCTTGTTTCATATCATTATCATGGTATAGTTTGATGAAAATTCTAGAAAATCTGTCAGAATTTTTTGTCATTCTCCAAAAGTACAGACTTGCATCAAGTCACAAAACTTCATGGGCAGTTTATGATTGACTTTGCATGAATGTATTCCTTGTTTGATAAGAGAATTTATTTCAGTATTTAATTTGAGAGAAAACACATTATTAACATTAACATCCTCCTGTTGCAGCTATTCTGTCCCGTCCAGTGTCAGCTACCGATATTTTGCCCACAAAGATTCTAGTCTTGCATTTCCTGACACGGGTAAATGAAGGTGAACATCTCGGTAAGATCTCAATCGTGCATCATGATAGTATATTCCATTGTTTTGTTTTTTATCATCTCAAATTCTTTTTACTGTGATTTAGCCGTATCTCTGTAGAATCTGTGATCTTCTGCATTTTGGGAAAACTTAACGAAGTTCAACAAACAGTACAATGAGTATTGCTATTTTCTCCCCTCAGATCTGGTTTTTGAGACTGATTCCTCACTAACTCCTCTGGAATCAGCCCTACTGTCGCTGGAAAAAATAGGACAAAAATGTACTGTTCCACGACAAGATTTCAAGAATATTTGCACGTCACTGAAAGAGATGGTCTGCATTTTCCTTTATTTGCGTCTTATTTTTTCACATTTTAAGCTCTAACAGTCATGTTAAACCATGCAAATGTTTTGCTCGTACTTACTCATTCAACAAAACAATTTATTCTCTGTCATTAGATTGTGAGGATTTTCATTAAGAACCACCAATTTGACAAAGCAAAAGAGGCTGTCATCAAATATTTTTCTGACCCAATGGTTGGCAAGGTGAGCTTAGTTATTTGAACAATATTTGTGCCTGATATCTTTATGTATTTCTAATTAGCTTTTTTTGCACTCTGTAGCCCCTTCAGTTTATGTCTCTTGCATATACCATCACTGATTATTTGTTGTCTTCTTTAGCAAACTTTATTCATGGATCTCATCGGTCAAAGGAGCACAAAGCATGTAATCATCAAGGAAATTGATTTTCAGCAGTTCAAAGTAGAAGTGTTGGACTTTTGCAAGAGGCTCTGTCCTTTCACTGTCCCTTTTCTCCACAAGGTATGTAAGGTTAAGTTACTAAAGGCTGTCTGAACTGAGAAAATTGAAATTTCTTTTTTAAGTTTTGTTTTATCGTGAACAACTGATTTCAAAAAAGACAAATGACAGAGGCTTAAGTTTTATTTTCTAAAGTATTTCCATTTCTGTTTCATACACAATGATACATTTTTTATAAGTGTTACAAATTTCCAACCTTTTTAATTACTAGTTAGTAACCTTGATGAAAAATCGTTTCAGCCATGCCATCAACAGCTAATTAATACTTTAAACATTAATCTATTGGTGTAGTGGTTACTGATTTCTCCTTTTTGATTTGCCTGTGAACTAGGCTGCCAAACAGCTTATTGATAGGCTCAAGGAACAAGACGAAGAAAGTGCTGGGACTCATGAGGAAGAAGACAGTAACCTTTTGATTGGTCAACGGATGAACAATTGCGTGTTAGTAACATTGTAGGTTGTCTTTCCAACTTTTCAAATGAGCCTAATGGGCATTGTTAGGATATTTTGGCTGATAAAGAGACACTCTTTCAATCGAACAAGTAGAATCTCATAGCACAGTATCTCTCCCTCTCATTTTTAGTTACATTACACTGGTGATAAACTGTTCCACTCATCAAATGCGAATTATCCACAGCCATAAAAAAATAATGCACTTAAACAACTCCATTAATGTCTCAGAGGCAACTTGAGATTAAACTTCAAAATCCAGGGCCAGCGTTCAAAATTTGTTAATATCTAGATTGGTAGTCTGTGACTTTCTAGAGCCTAAATATCCTGTTCAGTCAGTTTATACTATTTCCAACTTCTTTTCCAGCAAAGATGCAATTATCCAGAGGGAGAGGCTAAAGGCAGTCTACAAAGCTCTGGTTGACAGTGAAAACATCAGAACATTCGCTCAGCTGGAAGAAGAAGTAGAAAATGAGGTGAAAAACCAAACAGAACAAGCGCTTTCTCTGTGCCTCTCAACATCTTCCACGAATGTAAGTAGTCAGGACTCAGAGAAGGAAAGGCTGTCCGAGGAGATGCATCCAGTACATGATTCCCTGGTAGACCAACCATCAGAAATCGATGTTGTTCCTGCAACACACGCAGGATCAAAGACAGACTTGTTGCCAAAGAAAAGGCAACTTCACACTGTGGCACAACTGGTGGTTGAGCCAGACAGTCAGTGGAGCACAAACCGCTCATGGGAAGTACAGGGTGGTGAAATAAGACCACAAGAGCAAGCCCAGTTAAGTTCCAAGTGGAATAAAAAAACACGAAAGACAGGAGCCAGACGATCCTGGAAGCGCATCAGGTAAATCTCTTTACTTTATTATGAAATACAAGATTTAATTTATACATGAAGAAAGGGATACTCAAGAGTAGTCTGTTGTGTAATTAAATAAGATACTATAGATATGAGGTTGAAATTAGTAAAATATGATGAAACTAAAGTTTAGCAGTACCACTGTGTCCCTATAACAGGACAGGATACACGCATGTTTAGTTTTTTGCCCACTGAATTTGTTCGCATTAAAAAATGAAAGAGTTGATATTAGTGACTTGGTTTTTCAGCATCCCATGTTAAAAAAAAAACGTGGATGCTGTATATTTTGTCTAAAAATATTTGAGATTTATGAGCTTAGAGTAAAAGCAGCACCATGACTTTAATTTTATGGCACTCAAGAAAATACTACAGATGCATTAGCTCGCCAATAACCAATTGGTCCTTTTTATAGTTTGATTTTTTTTTTTTTTTTTTGTTTGTTTGGAATCTGTACTTTGAATAGATCATTTAACTGTATCACCCAGTCGTCTAAATGTTCTCTAGCTGTACATTCGGAGGGGCTTTTGACTAGTGGGTTTCAAGATGTAGCAAACTGTAGCCCAAGGGTACGAGTTTTGTCTAAACATGCCTTTTACCCTTTCTTGTGGAAAATATTGTGGGTGTATCAAGTTTGGTAACCACTCTTAAGGGTCTTAATCACATAAGACATATCATTTCGACATTTATATTTAACTGAGGCTCTAGGCTAGAACCATTTTCACTGCGTTATTAGTTTTTACATAACATTTCTATTTCTTGAAGTGTTACTGAAAATTTCTAATGATATTCATACATCACTTATGGAAAAAATTATCTTTCGACCCACCCTTGTGTAATAAGGCTGCCACCTGTATCGTAAATCAAAATGGAGGAATAGCACATCCTGACAGAGACTTGTAATTTTTGAGATTGATACCGAGGGGAGATTTTGAGAATATGACAGCAATGTTGTGAATTTTCAAGCTGGAATGAGAATGGAGCCTTGTCAGGTGAATTCTGCAGTTTGTACATCAACATGGTAATGCGAAAGTATCCAAAATTTAAACTCAATCTACAACTATACAATCCTCTGAATATTGCAATATGTCAGCAAGCATTTTACAGCCATCTGATACATTGCATCTGCTGTAGAAATACTTTAGACCTCTGTCTGCTGATCACTTTTGCAGACGTATATCAATTGATCCGGCCTTAGCATTAAAATCCACATCACATTCAACTATATTCCAATGACTAAACACACTTGTGTCCTGCACACTGTTGGGAGAAGATGTAAAAAAAATAAAACAAAATAAAAAAGCAGAAAACCCTTTATCTCGAGTTTTTTTTTTAAAGGTAAAATATACGCAGATACCAATACATTGGTCAAAAGCCAATATCTGCATATAAACATAGCTAGCAAATCTACAAAATTGAATTTTAATACAGTGGAGCATGAAGGCCCTATTAGCCCAGTATGTACATATTTGAGCATTTTGATAACTAATATCTAGATTTTTTTTAAGGAATGTTTAAAAATCAACTTAAAATATTTTTACATTGTTAGCTTGCTTTTTTCCAATTTTCTTTTTCACAGTAGCAAGTCCCCAGAGTCAAAGTCATTGTCAAGCAGTGAGAAGGATGAGCAAGAACTTCCAGGCACCCCTGAAACTCCTGTGCTGAAACGTAAAGTTAAAAAAACGAATTGTCCTCTCGAAAAGTAAGTCCAAATCCAGCCTCTTTAAAGGCACAGTTATTGATGACAGAAAGAAGAATGGCATTTAACAAACAGTCCACTTTTACAACAGGGGCTCAAGTAACACAGATGAAGACTGTATCACAGATTGTTCAATAAACATCACACCCACTCGGACTTCTCATCACTGCGTCCCTCAAACAAGCTCCACTCCTGACAAAGACAGTGATAAAGATAATGGTCACCCACATTCAAAATGGTATGCAACGTTTGGCTGGTAGTTGTTGATGGAAATATGTCAATTGAACTGTTCTAAGTGCAGAAAAGAGATAAGTAAAGTTTAAAAGCACCACAAGAATTGCTAAGTTTGACAAATACTGGGCCCTGAGGATAGCAATTTTAATGTACGTACTCATATGAAATTTATAAATTCTCATTGAAATTATGTTTAGGTTTTTAATCTCTGCTTTTTTTTTTTTGCAACTTTACAAGATAAACAAAAAGATGAGTTTCAAGTATTTTTAGTGTTTGACATTTTTTTAAATGTTAAGGTTGTAAAGTTAGACATTGTAACCAAATCTCTTAGCTCTCAATATTTGCAAAACTATAAAATCGTAGATAAATATAGATTTATAATTCATAATTTCATGAACAGTGAAAAGATATACTTAGTGCATAAGTTAAGTCTTCAGACAGTGATCAAATAAGGGTTTATTCTTTGCTAATCATGTTTTCTGATGTAAAATAACTTTTGAAAGTGAAAATTATGCAAGTAAGTCTGTACTTAAAATGTGTGTGAGGGAGGGGGCATACTAAAATTGCACAGACTATAAGGTGGGAATATCAGCACAAAATAGCAGTTGCAGCAAAACAAACAGAAAATGGGGTTGTTTCAACTATACTAATTGGTTTGTCGATGCGCACGCTTTAAGTCTTCTCTAATTGGAAATGTTTCGCTATTAAGTAACTTTAGTGACACTAACATACATGTGATTAACTTTATTTGTATTGTGTATCTCACATAACACTTCTTGTTGGTAGCTTTAACCACCCAAACAGAACTCCTAGCTTTTTTCAGATTCTTAAAAATATATTTTTGCAAATCCCTAATGAAGTCAAATGTTTTACAGGAGGAGACTTTACAATAATGCAAAGGAGAGCAAGGAATCGTGGCCTGGTGAAGACTCATTCTTCCAAAACAGCAGCGGTAATATTCATTGCATATCCTCACGATACCAAATTTGAGGATGTTATGTTGATCATTTTTGTTTGTTTTTTCACAGCATCACCCAACAAGAGGCCAATCTCAGGCAACAGAAAGGTAAGCACCTGCTGAGAAGGATTCAATTTTTCTACAGTTGTAAACTTCTGTGTATAGCATATACCCTTACTGATTTTGTCATTACATAACCGATCGAACTTTCTGGTACTGACATCGATTCAGATATTTTATTGTGGCACCTGGACTTCAGTCAGTGAGAAATGAAATGGATTTCTGTACTTTTGAAGGTGTGGCTTTGCACCTTCATATTTATATCACTATTTCAGCAACTGTACTTTCAACATGTTATAATAAACATCTTTGCTTTCAATGTTTGCTTTGGGCAGTTACATTGTGTTTCTACTGTGTTGCAGAAGTGGACTGACATTGAAACAGAGAAGCTGAAAGAAGGGGTAAAAAGGTTTGGAGAGGGCAACTGGAGCAAAATAAAGACATTTTACTCCTTTCACAACAGAACTAATGTCAACCTCAAGGACAGATGGAGAACCATGAAGAAGTTAAACATGTTGTGATGAAGATGAATCCCATTTCTCAGAATGCTCCCCTCACCTTTACATTAAAAGCTTATGATTTTGTCATGAAATCTGCATTATGATATCCAACTGTCTTTTTTTAAACAATGTTACAACATGTGGCTCAAATGAACTTCAATAAATGTTTTGAGCTACGTTTGCAAGTTTGCCATATTACAAATCTCATCCATTTAACGAGACAAAAATAAAAACAAATGCAGTGGAATTTTATTTGATAGATTACATCTTTCTAAATAAATGTAAACAAAACCATTTGGAGAGAAAGAGAGCAGGATGGCAGCACCTGCCACATCATTGTATGGGAAAAACTGTAGAAGGTGATAAAACAATTGTTTCCGTACTTGAAATACAGTCCAGCTTAATCTGCTACTGAGCTGCCATTGTCCTTAGGCAAGGGATTTCAGCAGTCTCAGAAATACTGGCTGTATCAGCTATGAACAATGATTTTTCAAAAAGCGATCTGACAATCACATTGTCAGCACATCCTTATTTATGTTAATGTTTCTTCATTCCTTATGAATTCTCCAACATCAGCCTGGTGAAACACCACGATGGCCATGGGATCAACTCGCCGACACTCCTGGGTTGACTTAGCTGCAACTCCAAAACCCTGAAGAGAACAGATTTGTTGTCATTGTTTTTTTGACTAGGTAGTAACATGCACAAGCTGATATAGATCACCATTGTAAGTGCAGTGTTAAGAACTTACCAGAGGAATGTCAGACATGGAATATACAACAACTCCCTGGTACTGCATAGTATTCTCGGTTATTCTCCCAAGTCCAGACTTGAGCACATGGTTACCATAAAGAAAAGACTGCTCTGCTCCAGGTTTTACCCACACTTTGAACTGAAGACATGACCAAAAAATAAAGAAAAATATGAAGAATCAATCAAGCTGACATTTCACAAATATATTTGACTACACTGAAGAGGTGCAGTCCATGCCAGAAGCGGGTTATCTGGTGAGCACTAACAGTTATTACTGTTTACACGTAGATTCGTCAACATGGACGGATAACCACCTTTACACTCCTGTGCTTATCCACAATTGTAAAGATGATGAGGATAAGCATGTTAAGTCTAACCAAGCGCACAGCTCGGCCCTTTGCAATCATCAATGTAGATACACTTAAAATTAAGCTCCATCAACAAACGTTTTTTTCCCTCTAAACCCTCAAATTTTATATTTTTTCATATCGAAGACTGAGGATGTGAGTCATTTACTTAAGGATAAATTAATAAATATTGTAACCTAAAATACTCGAAATTCACATAACTGAAAATGTACTTAAAAAAATGAATAGTAATACTAACTATAGGATATAAACGCAGCTCCTGACGTGGAGCCAATTTTAGGTGCTTGGATTAGAGGTAATAGTAGTGCATCGGTCTTTGTTTTACACTTTGTCTAATGTTTACTACCGTCTTTCATCAGAAGTGTATAATGCAACCCTAACCCTGTCTTATGTTGGAAAATAAATCTCGTAACCTTCAGTCAGAGAAAGAGAGACGGAACGAAATCATTACCTTTGCATATGGCGCCAGGAAATCCAGGGATGTGATATGCAGCCGAAACTTCTGGGTTTTCGTAAATTTCCCGAAACATGTTCCCACCGACACCAGTTTATCCCGAGAAATATTTGTGGCGAGCTTGAGAATGCTTTCACTGTGTGATCAAGCAAAAATGTTTGTTTTTTTTTTAAAACCAACTGGCAAATTCGAAACTGAAATCGATCCACATTGCATTACCTCATGTAATATACACGGTCATTGTGTAGCCTGAAGCAGTAAGTTCCGTCAGGTCGGTCCACGAGAAGTTTTATATTTTCACCGATGCTAGAGAATTGACACGGAGCACACACGGGTTAGCATGCATGCTAGTCATCTTTGGTTACACACAAAATGCAACAATGTGTCCCCTCACTTTACTTACTATTTCGAGAGCTTCTCAAACATGGTTTTCGTCTCCTCTTCCGTCAGTGGTCTCATTTTAAGTATAAAAGATATGTCTTTATCAACGTTAAATATACCGGTGTTACAGAGGAAAACGTGGGTCAGAACGGAAGTTGTCACACTTTATAACGGAAGTCCTATTACGCAATCCTAGACCGTAGTTCCTGGATTATTTTGCATTCTTTAGCTCTCAGTCGATGGCACAGTCTTCAATCCGGTAAACCAGTGTCCATCTGGTGAGTTTATTGTTTCATATTCAGAAAGTTATTTTCAAACCCGCACGCTTTATAAATGATGCGCAGTTGCGTGACGACTCTTTAGTTTTACACCTCTCTTTTGTTTAACACCAGAGTGCCACTTTCGGAAAATGGGCTAAGTTAGCCACGTTAGCTAGCTGTCAGTTAGGGGAAAAACCACGGACCCGTTAAGGAGGGTTGGCTGCTAGCTTGCTAGCAGGTGGTTTTTCCTTAGCTATATCTGTGGAGGCTGAGACTTGGATCCGTGCAAGTGGTGTTAGCACACAACGCGTGAGTTTATCGGTAATAATGTTATTATCTGTGATATTTAAACGAAGTCCGTGTGAAGAGAATGTCATTGCTGAAGGATAGAATTACATAATGTCCATTTGTTTGTAAATACCAATTAACGATCGTGCGACGGTAATCTGAGATGAGAGCGGGATCAACTAATCCCTTTACAGCTGCAGTAAGTCAATTAATCGACTTGAACCTCCAGCTATAGTTACTATTTTCAAAATCGTTTTTCTGCCAAGTCCTTGAGAATTTGCATTTTTCTCCGATATTACGAATAGTTTTCAGCCGTGGACAAAATAAGACACCGAGGTGCCACCCTGGTTCCGGGTAATTTCAGCGGTCACTTGTAATTTAATGACCACTTCAGTACATGCAGAGAAAGTGGTAGTTTTGGAAATCACAATTAATTGAAATGTCACGCCGGGTTTTAGTTTTCAAGACGAGCATGGAATCTCATCTGGTTCGCCTGGTCAGCTGCAGACTTGGAAATTAAAATCCAACTAATCTGCCCGTTTGTGTGTGTTAAATCACTGACTTCCTGGATCTTCTCGATGCCCCTAAGGCGCAGGGTTTGAGCACCGAGATGAGGGGCGTGTAGGTCTAATAGGTTTGAGGGCCATAGGAAGGAGAGTCTTACAGAGAAGGCCACATCAAGAACTAAAACGTGATACCCAAAATGCCTGTTGTACTTAAAATGATTTGGCTATAATGACATTGATGTACAAGAAAAATAATTGTCTCAAATTGTGCATTATACTACAGATTTTATATCATCTTGGTGGCCACATGTCTTTATGCAGTCTGAGACCCCTGACCTTAACCATCTGAATTTTCTGGTGGCATAGTATGTGATCCTGTTGCTTTTGTACCATACACTTAAAACTTTAGTGTTTATAATTACACACTGAAGATTACACTCCCTCTAAAACCCAATTAATTTTGATTCCTCTACAGCATGCCCCATCACATTCTTTGTGACCATCTGTTTCGTCCCAGTAGGACTACCACAATATTTGGGCCTCAGAGTTTGACCCCCTTTTTTGTACCAAAAAGGGAATGGCTCATTTACATGTGACACTGTATGTCAGAAACAATCTGCCAGACAGTATGGGCTCTGAGTGGCATGCCACTCGAGATGTCTTATTCTAGTTTTCTTGAGTGTACTATTGGTGACATAAGCTTCAATTATTTCAGCTCCAGGGGGAAATTAACTACGGTAATTGGAATACCTCACAGACATGTCGTGGCTAAAAAACACATGAAACAGGGTGACGAGTAACTCTGTTAGCCTAAGGTTAAAATCAAATACTCTGCAATTGACCACAAAATAAAATGTGAATTATATTGATCATCTGGACAGGCAGTGTTTATAATGGGTCACTGTGTGGAAACAAAGCAAAGCAACCACTGCACACTGACCCAATTTCTTTCACTGAAAGACTTAATGTACTTGTACCAATGCAAACAGTTGCTTGATATTAATCATCTTCCCTTTCAGTTTAGTTGTTTATCATGTGTTGCCTACTTTAAAAGGGAGTAAAGTACATAAAAGTTTTTTTTGGGGGGGGGGGGTTCTCCAAGAAGAACTCCGTGTACACATAGCTTCCTCCCTTTGGAGGTGTGGGTTTGACCTCAATATTTGCGTGTCTTCACTGCCTAAGTGAAGGCAGGAGGGGGCTGTTTAAGTGAGGGCATTGGCTCACTTAGCCTGAAAGTAAATCAACATCAGTTTGGAAAAGCAGGATTACACCACATGTGTTTGCTATACAACATGGCAAATCTCGTACGGAAAATGAAATACAAGTATTGTGTTGAACCTGGAAATTATAGGTGCTTGATATTTCAGAACTTAATTAAAATGTGTTTTTTGTTTCTCTGACTTGTCTCCAGGATTGCGCTTCCTTTGAATAGGGGGAAACAGCGATTGAGCCAACAGTTCATACCCAGAGAAACCAGTGGTGTGTCTGTCATCAGTTTCTGCCCTGTTTTTGTGGCTTTGGTTAATCTGAACAGGAAGACTGACAGAGAGAGTCGCCTGAACTCAAAGAGGAAACTTGTGTGGCTTCTTTGCTTACCTCAGGATGACTGAGTTCTGGGTTTGCTTCAGCTGCTGCATTGCAGAGCAGCCTCAGCCTGTGAGTATCCAGTCACCTCTCGATGTCCCTGCCTTCTTTATAAAGGGGTCATCTGTATAAGTATATGTATTTGTATATCGAGGTTCATAAATAAAACCATCATACTTTTGTGTTTTCTAAGGACTGATTTAAAAATGATATATTTTACCCAAACTCGCAGTTTCTCGGGCTTTTTAGGATCGTGAGTTCATTTGTCAGAAGGAAGACAAGGATTTTTGTTTGTCAGTTGTCTCAGCCTGACAGCGTGACTATCACTTATGAAACATAGTGTCAGAAAACACTGAGCTGGCTCAGTTATAATAGTGTGTGCAGCTAGTTATTCTACTGATCCATGCAAATATGTGTGCTTCACATTTTCACTCCCATTGAACTTTCATCTACACCCTGTTCAACTCCCATTTCACTCCACTGCTACAGACTTGACACATGTCAAGATAAGAGCTGCTTTATTTGATAAAAGATATTTTTCATTTCCAGAAACGGCGACGACGGATTGATCGTTCCATGATTGGCGAGCCAACAAACTTTGTTCACACCACACATGTTGGCTCAGGGGACATGGGGATGGGATTGGCATCTGTAGGTTTGAATTTATCTCTTATCACACATGATAGCAGGTGAATATTTCTAGTTTATTCACACAAGTGTGTGTTGGCAGGTGGATCTTGTCCAGGCCCAGATGAAATCCAAAGGGGGCTACGCGCATGGAGGTTCTGAAGGGTCACAGTTGTAACAAGGTGAGAAATGCTGTCTTTGGTATCAATGACTTGAAAATGCAATTTGACATTATATATAAACTCTGGTTCTGCTAATCCAAAAATATCCTGGGGTAATAACTTAACAGAGCAGGGCAACATTCAGAAAGCTTATGTATGTGAAAGGCTCATCTCATCAGGCACATAAATAAAATGAAAATATTAAGTTTATACAGTGCTGCTTAAGTTTTTCTTTTTTTGCAATCTGATTGACAAGGAACATCAGCTGTAACATTGCAATATGATTGTCTTCATAACAGTAAATCTGTATGTGGTTTGATAGATATCTTTCTCAGTTTTTTTAATATTAAGGTTAAACATGCCGTCAAATCTGTTTTGACACAAACCACCACCGTCATTTTTATGGAATTTCAAAATAGTTGTATTTAATCTTGTTAAACCAGAGGTACCTTATCTAATTTTTCATGTTGAGATCATTCAGGGTAAATGAAGTATCTTAGTTTGACCCTTTTTTTTTAAACACAAAATAGAGCCAAATAATTCAAGGTCATTAGTTTGTTGCTATTTCTAAATTTTGAGGCAGTTTTTAAAATGTATTTATTTATGCTGATTTTTAGGTAAATGCTTGATAAGTCCATATGGAGATTAATTGTTGGCAACTTTCATGTTGATGTCTTTAGGGAGGTTAAATCATTTTTTCTCCTTCATCTCAGAGCCATAAAAATATTCCAAGTGACTCAGCATCGCCACCCATCTTTCATTATGCATAGTTGTATTTTAAATTAGAAAACTGTACTTTGTTAAACCCATAATCATCGCTACACGTGTCATGATATTAGTGTTTCATTCTCTTGCACAGCAGTATTTTTGTTTGGAAGGTAACTGGTCATTCTTAACTTGTTTATTTTTAACCCATATTTTGGTCAAAGTAAACTCATTCTACCTCAGAGGAATTTTGCTTTTTATAGCATTGTTTTGTTGCTCACGTCTTGTCTTCCTCATGCAAAGATACTCAGCCACAAGTAAAATGCTGTCAGGATTTTCTTTTGTTTGTTTTCTCTCGAAATTTCCTGACATGAATTTACCACCTTCAGGTGACCGGGTAGCACGTGAATATTGTTCAGAGCTTCCTTAATTAACTGCCCCTGGATGATTGTGGGAATGGAGTCTTTTCATTTAAAAAAAGCAAATTTTGATCAGCAGTGTTGAGTTAGCCTTCAGTGCCTGGGTTGCTTTTCAGAACTTAACACGTGTCCCGCTTTTTCCCCTCACAGCCCCTCACTCTTGTGGAAACTGCTGTTATTAATATAAGGAAGCATTTGCAAAAAGCAGTTCGGTCTGTAATGGACGCTGGACCAAAAGATGAAACTACTGCTTTTTCCCATAATGTTGTGTATATATTTTTATTTTCCATTCCTTTTTTTTTTTTTTATGAAAGCACTGCTATCCATTTGCTGCCATGCTGTTGCACTGTAAAGAGTATCTGTTAGTGAGTAGAGAGGAGGGTCTAGAATGCTCATAATCTCAGTCGGATGTATGCTTGTGTGTATGCATGAGGAATATATTTTCAAAATGATTTGCTGTTGTAGCCCATTTGGATGCCTGTATTTATTATCTGATTTCTCAAACGGACCTCATGGTGGCTGGGCCACGCTGGAGATGTAGAACCTTCTGTTCTTCTTTATTCTCAGAGGTTTATCAAAGTACCGTTGGAGGTAGCAAGGCACAAAGCGAAATGTATTATTCTGAGAAATCTCATGATTCTCTGAGTCACTTTCAGGGTTGAAGATTGCTGTTTTTGTAATAAACTTGAAATGAGTAGAGTACACTGGACCATACATTGTACACTCACACTTGCTTAGGAATTTCGCATTTTTTATACTCATTTAGATTGAACCATATAGAATTTTAATAAACTATGAATTTCCTTATCTGTCGTCTGATGTCATGTTCATTATTTTTCTTTCTTTGTTGTGATTTAGGCATCTGCAAATTCAAGCTTTGCTTTTTTTTCCCCCAGTAAGATTCATATTTTTATATGCATTTTCTTCTCCACGATTTGAATGGTAAGGCTGGAAGTAACTTGTCACCACTGCAACTAAATGTGGGTCAGGTAGCGTACAGTTACCAGCAGTCTCCAAACTGTACGTTCTGACCATCATGTGTTGTTGGGAGTTTATGGCATGGCAGTGGGGTGAGCAATAGTTCAATGATGACAAAGTTTTTATGACTGAATATAATTCAGAGAATATCTTGGACGACGGGACAGCTGCATGTCAAATATTGAACTTAACATTACTTAGACATTTACTGAATTTGTCTCCATAGGGCCTTGAGGAATTGTTACATTCCACTTCTTGCTATTGGTAATTTTTTTTAATTTTATTGAATTTTCTTTTTGGTGTTGAATTCAATTTTTTCCCCATGGCATATTTCACATGACTCAAACAAGTGTAGTTTCTCAAGGGGGAAAAAATTGTACTTAAAATATTTCCAAGAAAATTTCATTCACTTTAGAGAGTGCGTGCGTGCGTGCGTGCGTGCGTGCGTGCGTGCGTGCTTGTGACTAATCCTGGAAAAAAAACAGTATCATAGTGGTATAGTAGCCAATGAATATGGATCTGTCGCTGAGTCCAAGCGAAGTTTAATGTTCTCTCAGACCATGTCAGAAAGAGAAAAAGAGGATACCTCAAGCGATATTCAGCCTAATCCGACCCAGTTTAATTGCAGTGTTTGGTCAAGTTGCTTCACTTTTTTATGTTGTTTTTTTTTCATGTGATTTTTACATATTTTTTCAATTTTTTTTTTAATTTTATTTTATTTTTTTTTTATCATTATTTTGTTGAAGATTTACCCACAGTCAATATTACAGTTTGTGCAAAAGTCAAACCACCTTTCAGTTTGATACATTTTATTTGAAAAGCAAATAAATGCAGTTCTCGTTGCCTGTTTGGTGGTGGTTATCTGTTGTAGCTAAAGCTCATGCTCTTCCTTGTTATCGATCGCTGTAATATAATATTACAACAGGAAGCTGGTACATTTTCACCCCTTGGTATCCAGCCCTTGTCTCCAGGCGCCGTGTGGGTGGGAGTAGGGAGGGAGACCTTACGCAAATCTTGCTGATTTTTTATTTTTTATTTTTTCAGAGCAGCAATGTGAATGTTTAGTTGGCAGGTGTCTGCTACGAACAGGCTGCTCCTCACGATGATGCTGTATTAGAGTGGTCATAGCTGACAAGCGGGCCTGGATTTATAGCACGATTGTGTATCTTGTGGTCCAATACGACCACCAAAGAATGTAATTCTTTCTTAAAATCAACAAAATTCTATGTCAAAGTTTTTATGATACAAGAATGACTTCTTTTCTAATTGATGCCCTCATGGATTTCTGATAAAGCATTAATTATCTGGAGAGACAAGCAGGGCAAATTTATCCAATGGGAAATATGTACAGGTGTTCGTCACTGTTAGCATTAAGGTTCAACCTTTTTGTGTGTTTGTGTGTGTGTGTGTGTGTGTGTGTGTTGACAGATGCTGTGTCACCGATTTGTTTTTCTTTTCAACCTCCAACAGTGAGCGAGTTATGTGTTCTATCAGGAAATAAAGAAACAACCAGTGCTGCATTGATTGTCGGCACTTCTGGTGACCGTTGTGATCAGTGTTCAGAAATGAATAAGACCATGTCATTTATCAGCCTTTATCATTGTAACCTGTTAATTCCTGCTCAAAGGTTTCTCTTGTGATTGTCTTCAAGGTAAAAAAAAAAAAAAGATTCATATGAATAAATGAGTCGTCACCTACGGGCTAAGTCATGTCAAGAACTGCTGGAGTTGCAGTTTGTCTTGTGACCAGCAGACTGTGCTAGTGGACTGGTGGATTATGATTAAGAAAAAAAAATCTTTTGGACTCATGAGACTTTGTTTGATTCCAAAATCGATAGCTCATTGGTTTAAATGTCTTCAGGGTCATACATATGTTTGTTTACTATTTTGTATTAATTACTGGAGAGGCAGAATCAGACCTTTTTTTTTTCTTCATTGTTTTATATTCTTTCTGATCCGCCTGACATGTAGTTATTACTTTTAGAGAAATCCATCTGTATTTTATCTGCGTTTTCCACAATAAACAACAAGAAATAAATGTGATTTGTTGATGTTTTACCTGCTGAGACTCCAATGTTTTTACTTCCTAAAAAAAAAAATTGAATGCCTCTTCCAATTCCTCTACCTGTCTGCAGCCCGAGTTGGTCTTAGTTGTGGAATATCTATTGAAGGGCAACTTCATTTCTGAAATGTATTTCAAAGAGAGGCAGGACTCTTGCTGGAGGACATAATGAATGTGCTTGTGTCCTTTACAAAATCTTCAATTATGTTATAAGGGGTGTGGGATTAGTTTTTAAAATCTGAATTTCAGAGAGCTTAAAGGGTTATTGGTATATTTGGTGGTAAAGTATCATGGCCTTTCTTGAACAGTTCCCTTGATATTCTTTGAAAAATGAAAAACAATATAATCTGTTTGATGAAACTCACAGTATGGGGGGGGGGGTGAATAGAAAAATCACTTAAAAAGCTTAAATCGGAAAAGGCGTCTTTAGAAACGTCCAATAAATGACATTGTACCTTCACGGAAAGATCCATGAGACCTGAGATAATCGGAGTCGATGACTGAATGATATCTTAATGTAGAATTAGAAAAACTCCTTTGTAACATCAAGTCAAGATGGGAAGGTTTGCCTCCTTGGATGTTAACACAAACTTTCGGAACAGGATGCAGAACTGAGCTTACGCTAGTGTATTACCAAAGTTGTTTTTAACCGAAATTTGTCCAGATATCTGCATTTGAATATATATATATATATATATATATGTGTGTATGTGTGTATATATATAGACAGTTGTGAAATAAATTGAGCAGACATGACACACACACACACACACACTCACATACACACACACTTCTTTACCTTGCATCATACAAAGATGACATGTTTCAACCACTTCCCTTCTGTCCCCTACCCTATTTCCAAATCATTTTTTATTCCTTAGAGAGAAGAAAGACCTTCAAGTACAGTAGTGTTCAGTAATTTATTCTATAGAGAAAATGTACCCTCAGCATGTGCACAGGTTGTTTTTTTTATACCAGTTTTACCGTATTAAAAATATGTGAAGTAAACAGATCATACAGGACTACACCACATGATGTTTCACAACGAGAGAAAATATTTCTAGTCAAACCAAAGCTGTACTTGTGCTTCTTAACTTGCAAACTTAGAGACAGATATTTTCTGTCCAGACAATATTTACTGTGAGGTCAACAAAGACAACCATCTGATCCTTTTTAGAGGGCTTGAAATGAGATCTGTTTGTTCAGAGAGCCTTGGTTTGAGCGTGGTGTCATTTAAGTCAGTGTCAAGCAGTGGACCATAGTGGAGTAAAACAATGACGACAGAGATAAAGCTTGGCTTGAAACACAATCATCTCCGCCCGCTCAGCAGAGGTGATGACCTGCACACAGGATTGCTGAACGTTGGCAAGAAAAATAGCTTGTAATTATCAGGTATTGGTGTTATACATGTACCAGGAGCTTTACACCACTACGGCATTAATGTGGGCTGAGATGTGGACCAGTCAGAGACGTCCTTGATGTAGTTTGGTGCAAACAGTTCACTGTAGCCGTCCGTCTGCAGGGAGAAGGTGTTTTCATCACTGGGCCCTGCGAAGAACAAAGACAAAGGAGCTTGACTTCAGTTCTACTGAGAATCAAATGCTTGTGCTAATGCATACAGATTTCAAGCATACATATATGTTAAAATTAAGCTATGTAAACATATGTATAATATGCAGTATATATAGCATTTTGAATGTTGTTATGGCTATTTCATGTTTTTCAAACTTATTTTACCAATTTCCTTTAATATTTGTATAGTTTAGTAATATAATACAAATCAACAATGACACCATTTCTATAATTATCATTTTCTACTTTTTTTGTGAAGTTTAAGGGATTTTAAGTACTTTAAGGAATATTGTGTGTATTTTTAGTTCAATTTCAAAGATTTTCCTTCTATATAACTAAATTCAAGTATTTTCCACAGTCAAAGTTTTTTTTCTTTTTTGTATTTTTTCCCACTGAGCAGCCCAGCAAACAATATAATCCAGATAAAGTGACACCATATTATTTCATCATATCAACATATAGTAATTCTTTATGATTATAACTTTGATGAGGACTCTTCCTGGTGGTACTAGAGGTATAAGCAGGGCCCTACAGTGTGTGTGGTCCCACAGGGTGTGTGTTCTCCATCCTCTCTGCGATCCGGTTTGGCTCCAAAGATCAGTATTGCCTAATTGGTCCATCAGCTGCAGCAAAAAAATGAAATAAACAAAGATGGTCTGACAGTTCGACAGTTACTTGCTGTTTATCCATTTAAGTACGGAAATTAGGATACAGGGTTTTTATTATCCACTTCGTATGATTCTGAGTCTGTAACATCCAATAACCTTAAAGACGGCCTCATTCTGCTCCTCAGTCGCCGGTTTTGCCTCCCAGTGCCCTGCAGAAACACTGGCCATCAGTCTCACCTTCTTCATCATCAATATCTTAATAAAAAGAAAAACACAAACTGCCTCAAGACTAAACTCTCACCATGTGTTTGAGTGTTGTGAAATGCAACGTCTGCCGGGATCTCCATATCCAATGATGAGTCACAAATGGATGTTGTGGGCTGCCAGGCGTGCAGATTACAAGCATCAGCAGAGGAGAAGGCCTGTTGTTCTTGGGCTGGACTCATCAGCTGAAACCCTGTTAAGTCAAAGTAGACTGCAAATATCAGCCTTGTCTCAGATAGGTGGGTTTTTTTGTGTGTGTGCGTGTGTCTTACCTCTCCTACGTCTAAGTGTGTGTGTGCTTGGCAGCATCTTATAGACTCTATAGGCATTGTTGCCTCTCTTCTTGCTGTGCTCATGCAGCTCACAGATGTCCGGAAGAGAATTCAAGGCACAGCGGAAGTTTGCCTTCCACGTCTTCGGGTCTGGCTTGTGTTTGCCGGGACGGTACCGTCCTGAGGAGAGGAACCACGATGACAAACACACCAATTTTACCCACTTTGGGTTAAGGTTTTGATTTCACAATTGACTGGAGAAGTTTTCTGGGAGACTTTTTTTGGTTGCTGACAAAAGAAATCTCACCTTTTAAAAAGTAGATAGGAGCTGCTGCTATAGAATCGATATAGCCTGTAAAAATCCACTATAGATACTCTATAACAGTCATTGTGGAACAAAACTGTTGGTGCTCCTTTTTAAAGAGGACGTCTTTACAACTTGAACTAATGGCATTCTCTTCCATGCAGACTCTGCCTGGAAGAGAATGACATTAGCTGTGTCAAACTCAAGACAGACTTTTGTTTTATCGGCATCTTTTGTTTTATAGGCAATAATTATAGGCTTTGTTTGTTCCACGTTTGATATGTGCAATAAGGTCACTTCAATGATTTTTCACAAAACATCGAACCAGTCGGGCCCTTGACTTGCACCATTTTCAAATTTTGGCCCCACTGTGTGCTTTAGTTCGACACCCCCGCTTTCCCTTACTTTCGAGTCAAATTAAGATGTGCCTATCTCGCACAGAGTGTGTTCTCACAAATTCGGCCGATTGGGTTTCTCTCATGTTGAGAAGAGCAGTACTCTTGTAGTTTGACAGCAACTTGATCCCAGACATTTTGTGTGCAGCTTGGGTTTTCCCACGATGGGATGCAGCTAATGTACAACATGAAAGGAACTCTGCCAATCTGGTAGCGTGAAGCTCAGAGTATCCTTTTACCCCACGTGTCACTCCACTATGAACATACTGAGCATCTGGGAATGAGGCTATAGCTTTATTTTGAGATTATTCATGTTATTTTTCCAATCCCACTTCATGTTTTCATCTTGCATGGATACCCAATTCTTGACAGATGATTGTCACTATCTTGTCAGGCTGCAATCACTACCCTTACAGATAACATTTTTGCATTTTATTTTTAGAAAAGAGAAAATAATGAGTGTGAAAATGACTGACGTAAAATTTCCTTGTTAGCAACTACGGATCGACTATCATAGCTTGAAAGTGGGAGTGTGGGGGGGCTTCATTCTGTGGGTAAACCCTTCGTCTTAGATGTCTAATAGGATGGGAATCACTTCATATCATATACACTGCACCTCTGAAAAAGCACCTGCATATCCGGACTCATTTATTGAGTTTGACTGGTCATCATGACAATTTTTTTCTCATGTTAATATTACCACACAGAGTGGATTCATATTGCCTGGATAAGCTTTGATCAGTTTGTCATGAGAAAAGTTTTTCACCAGGTTTCTTTGGCAGTTTTACTTATAAGTTTCACTGCATTACAAAAACAACATAGCAGGTTCCCTGGCTAAGCACAGAGGCCTAAGGTACTTGAACCCAAAGAATGAGATAAACTGTAGACAGACAAGCCAGTGAGGGTCTGAGCATGTTTGTGCGTGGTTTGTACCAGTGTGCATGGCCCAGTTCCTGAAGAGTGTAGCATCCCGGTCTATACTCCAGCCATGACGGGCTGCATGTTTCCAAGGGATTTGGAAAATTCCGCCAGTCTGTAGAATGAGATAAGAGTATATTTTGGTTGTTTCCTTCGCGATCTGTTGGGATTGTTATAATACATCCCGATAATTAGATATTAAAAATTGAAAATCTTTATTTTTATGTGTTGTTCAAATTGTGAGTTGGAGTACAACAAGGATTTAGGTAAAAAAAAAAAGGTATGTATCGATGTTTCATATTTGCATGAATTACCATTGATACCCGATCATATAATTTGTACACTGATTGAGATCAATTTGCATTCTTGTTATATGCATGGCAAGCACAGTGATTAGTTCAGTTCATGCATGGGACAGTACATGTAAACAGGATGTGTGTGAATGTGTTTGAGGTACCTTGTCCAACCAGCTGACCCCCGGATACTTCCCGGACTCGATCTGCTCCTCGAGCCACCCCCGCAACCTCAGCCGGCCTGGCTGCTCCATGCCACAGTCCCAGCCTCAGGTGAGTGAAGTCGACTCTCGGCAACAATACAAAATGTCTCAAGCACAGATTTTGACAGAGATCGCCTCCTCTATTCCACTCTTCCAATCAGAGACAGCATCGCTCCCTCCAATAGCTGGCCTCCATACTTTAATGGCTCCTCCAATTACAGGAAGTGCTACACAAACTGATTGTTTTTATTCACAAGTCAGACCCATACAGTGTTGTTTTTTTTTTGTAAAGGCTAAGACATAAAGACTCTCTAACTCGTTCAAAATGACCAGAGAGATAATTACACCCCGAAAAAAGGAAACGCAAATGTCACAAATAAATATGATAAAAAGCAAGGATATTAATAAAATCCAAGTGTTGTATTACATCTATGTTTCTGAAATGTAACCCACTGATTGGCATATAAAACTGTGTCAGATTAATATATATGTTTAAGCAAGACTTTGTTTGAGATTAGATGAAATGAAAAAAATATATATATATTAGAAGCCCTCAAATATTTCAAGTACTTAGGGTCAACAGTCCAGAGCAATGGAGAGTGTGGAAAAGAGGTAAAGAAACGTGTTCAAGCAGGTTGGAAATGGTGGAGAAAAGTTTCACTGGTTCTATGAAATAAAAAACTATCAGCCAGAATGAAAGGAAAGGTGTACAAGACAGTGGTGAGACCAGCAATGCTGTATGGTTTGGAGACAGTAGCATTGAAGAAAAGACAGGAGGCAGAGCTGGACGTAGCAGAGATGAAGATGTTGAGGTTGTCTTTGGGAGTGACGAGGATGGATAGAATCAGAAATGAGTCCATCAGGGGGACAGCTCATATTTTATGTTTTGGAAAGAAGGTCAGAGAAGCCAGACTGAGATGGTTCGGTCATGTACAGAGGAGGGATAGGGACTATATTGGTAGACGGATGCTGGAGATTGGAGATGCCAGGCAGAAGGTCTAGAGGAAGACCGAAGAGAAGATTTATGGACGTAGTGAGAGAGGATAGGAAGGTAGTTGGCGTGAGAGAGGAGGATACAGAGAATAGGGTTAGATGGAGAAGGTTGATTCGCTGTGGCGACCCCTGAAGGGAGAAGCTGAAAGGAAAAGAAGAAGCCCTCAAATATAATAAATCGGTGAAAATTAAAAAGATTGTCTTTTCCATTCTGAATATTTGGTAGTTTGATAAAGGCACATTGGGGGATTCGGAAAATCAGGCCCTTTTCAATAAGGATTGGAATTCAATCAATCATTCAGTTTATACCTCTTATACCAGTTATTCTTCATATGGGCTGGAGACTAATATATTTCCCAAGATGAATTCTTGAGCCTTGGAAAAGTTGAATATCGAGACTGCAGTATTAACCAATTTCTGACTTAGTTAGGTTTTACACAAACAGATATATGACTATGGAATTATGATTTTTGACTCCCGCAGAGAGACAGCAAAAATTAAGTCAGCTCGATATTAAAAAGCAGACAGAGCCCAACTAATCAACTAATGTGTCACTTTTTGAAAAAACAATGTTTGCACGGACTGATATGCAAATAACCATTGATAAAAAACACTGTGGCAGGACCTCATGTTTAGTATTTGGGCCTACTCCTTTTATCTGAATTGTCAAGAAATGTTTGGATATAATTTTTTGCAATCATGGTATTAAACAGCATATTAAACACTTTACATCCAATAGAAACAGTCTCAGACTTTCTGACTTTTTTTCCCCCTTTATTCAGGCAGGTGGTCATGTGTAATTTCTGTAGAGCAGACAAGACAGTTGCACAAGTTGCATTGCAATTGGTGTTACAACCAACCTGCATACGAGGAGTGTTACAAAATATTCAAACGCGGATCTTCAGATCTGAAGCACACTTTTCGGAACAGGAACAGCTTTGTAGACGAAATTAAATCCTCACATTAACCTGTGGTTCTACAAGTATTTCAACATGTGTGATTCCATGAAATGAAGCAAAAAAAAAAAAAAAAAAAAAAAAACTTCAGCTGCGTCATCTCAGGTTTTGTGCTTAAGAAAGCAGCTTGGATATATACTTATGTCCTCTCTGAGCTGAAACTTATGTCTGTTGTTTCCCCCAAAAATGTTTCGATTAGAGACGAAACCAAAGACCAGAGTACTTTTGTTGATTTTCGATGCTGCTGAAACCAGCCTTGTTTTCAAGTCCAGCAGGGCATCCTTCCGTTTTCCACATTTACATGGAATAAGCACATATGAGCCACCATTCCTGATGAATGTTAGTTATAATTTTTCACTGAATCACCAGTCAAAAATACGTGCAAATGACTTGGTGATTTCCCAGCTCTTCAGGTCAGCACACTGAGGGCAATCTAATAAAGTTATATAAGACCTACAATTTCATTTTGAGCATCAATATGTACCATATTTTAAACATCTGGAATAACTCCATATGCTGCTAAATTTCAAGTGCAGTGTTTAAAACCAAGTTACATGAAACAAGGTTCCCCTAAAAGACAATATTTACAGGATATAGGAACCATTCATTCTCTACAATTCAGTCCATCACAATGTTCTCAAAACATATTTAGAACCAAAAAAGTATGAAATAATATTTTAAAAGGAACTCAATACAGACTTCACACTACAGAAGCTGATAACTGTTGACAATCACAACCATCCCCTCATCAGACACAGACAGCCCATCAGGGTTCTGTGGACTCTGGACATCACTCACAAAGTTTGGGCAATCTGACCCTAACACGCTCTGGGGGACTTCAGCGGACGGATATTCTGAAACAGCGTCTGACTCTCTCCATTGGCCGTCATCTTCCCGCTTTGCAGACCAGACACAAGGCTGCTCAACTACAGACGAAAGTGACTGGTAGGCATCATCCATCTCCTGGAGTCTATGCCCACTTGCAGGTATATGGGTGTAGCAGGGATTGTCATGACAGATAAAGACCATTTTGCTCATGTTGTTAGGCATCTTCTCGCTGCTGAACTCACCCTCTGAATCTTGATCACAAGACACTGTGGTGTCACTAGGAACCGAGGACAAACTAGAGACTTCAGCAAACTCAGACTTTGTAGAATCTACATTATTCTGCTGATACGACATGTCTATTTCCGTGTGAAATGAACCCAATGGTGGGAACACGATATCTTTTGGTTTAAAAACAGGAAAAGCTGAGGCACACTTGTCAGGACAGGTTGACGCATCAGTCTCGCTGGGAAGATATGAAGATTCGCAAAGCATTAAGTCCGGGGTCTGTTTTTTAAAATTATCAATCAGGACATGGTTTGGAAAGGTAGATATGGCGGGTGAACCGCCTTTGTTGCCAAATCCAGATGATCCAGAACTTGCCTGATGAGCATCACAGGGATTGTAGGAGGAGGGGAATAAACTGACTAAGTTGTGGGATTCTGTAAGAGGAGTGGTTGTCACCGGGGAATTTGGTTGGAAATTGACAAGGGCTTTACTGAGGGCAGCTTGGACGGATTCAATAATGGTAGGAGGTTCTGTGTTGGCGTAGCTGAGAGAAGAAGAACCCACACTGATTCCACTGCTTTCCAGAAGGCTCTCTGTGCTGCTTAGTGAAGGTGAACACTTTGACCTGAAAACAAAAAAACAAAAGTTGACATAAAATGCCTTTGAAATCACAGAAATAATACAACAATAAATAATAACAGCCACAACCATGCTTACCAAGGTTTGTTGTCCTCTGAAAGAAAGGGCTCAACCCAGACAGATGAGATGGAGATTGGAACAGGCTTCAAAATCTGATAATAAACACAAAAAAACATGACCCACGGACACCTGTTTCTGATGAAGGAGGTAAGGTGGACTTAATCATTGAAACAGAACATTGGCTAATGACCCTCACCTCTGGCTTGCCTGGCAATATATCAAAAAATCCAGGCTTTTGGGATTCAGTAAATGTGTCCCAAAATGTACTTTTCAGCCTAAAATCAAAATTCCAAGGTTATCAAAAGCCCACACAAGACAGCACACACACGTTCATTTCTTTTGTGCTTCATATGATCGACTCACTTCACAACGCAGACAAAAATGACACTGCTGACAACGATCATGACGATGCTGAGGCTGACGGTGATGATAGTTGTCAGGGTTTCTTCAGCGATGCCTGCAGAGTTACGATATTTTTTTTTCATGTATGTTTATTGTGAATCAACACAATGTCAAAACAGATGACTGAGCCACGCTTTCCTGTGGATCTTGAGTAAATATTTCTTTTCAGCTGAATCCGCATAAACATGTTTTGTATCTGAAATGTGTTGTAACAGCAGCTGTTGTGTGTGGAAATAGAACACACTTCACCATCTAAACAGTATAACTCAGCACAAACTAACTTAATAATGACTTCTAAAATTGAAATATTTGATAGGATTTAGGAGTTCCTGTATATTAGGTTCAAGAAACTTCAATTTGAAACCCTGTAAAAGGAATTAAGTAGAAAGTACCAGCACTATCCCTTATCTGCCAAAATTATGATTGTAAGACTGATCGTATACTGAGAAGGGAATAAAAATATATAGCGTTGAGATTGAGAACAGGAAAAAAAAGCTGCAAAGGGAAACACTTACTGGTTGTGAATTCATACTCTTCACTTCTGTCACTGAACTTGTTGCTGAAGTTGATGTAGGACGTCATACTGACCAGATAGGTTGTGCTTGGCTTCAGTGATTTACCATTTATTTTATGGATGTTGTTAGCAGTAGGTTTGGTAGATACCTGATAAGAGGGAGCAAGACAGGAGAAGAAATACATGGAAGTTCATCCATATCAAAGTGCGATGACTGTAACCTTCTGTTCAAAGTCAGTCATACGAGCAGTTGTTTGCAATTCCTTTCCTTATGCCTCTTCCATCTTTATGTGCCATGTCAACAATACAATATTGGAATATTTGTATCAGGTTGGTCTGGTGGTAGGTTAAAGAATAGCAATGATTTAATCAGGCAACAGATGCTGCAGTACAGAATACAACGCTGATTGTTTGGGGATTATATTTGTTTCATTGACAAATATGGGAGAGGCCACAAGATGATTTTCTGAAGTTCAAAAAGTATCTCCTTTTCTTAATTGATAAGCTAAATAAGATTGATGATATATATTTCAATCTAGATTAAATATAACCTTGAGTAAAAACATTACCAAAAAGAAATTCTTCAATTTAGTCATTAATTTACCTTTGTTTTAAACATTTGTTTATTAAGAGAAAGTGCACATTTTCACATGTCACAATCACTAATGAAAAGACACTAATGAGCAGATAAATGATAACAGAATTTCTCACTGGCCTTTTTCTATCGAGCAGAATGATACATTCCTATTTTTCTGACTATCATAGCCTATTTATTAAACAATATATGCTGTATGCAAAACTTTCTCTCAAACTTACATACCTGTTTGTTAAATCACGCCCCCCCACACACACATAGATCACTCTCCATTCCAACACTGTTAATATATACCTAAAATCTTTTTCAAGATTACAACTTCCCACACACCCATACCAAAAGATAGCAATAACAAAACATACAGTTGGTCTTAACAACAGTTTTATAACATTGGTCTTACCATCTTTTTGTCTCCTTTTTCATGGTAAGTCACAGTTGTGTTCAAATGTCTGCTGTCTAACCCTTCACCGTCATAGTTCGATTTCCAACGGATCAAGATATCCCCATTCACTTGCTCAACTGACACAATAGTCGGGGCATCAGGCTTGACTGTGAGAGGAGAAAAAATGTGTTTCTTTACCACCATCCCCTACCCTGCCTGTTAAAAGACTGATGGGCTCACTCCCAAAGAAGCTCAGTGCACTCCTGCTCTACTATGGCCTGCAAGAGAAAATGAGACCACCACAAGATGATTGGGGATTACAACACACAAAACCAGGTCTAATTTTCTCCTCACAAAATCAGATTAAAGGATAAGTGGCGGTCGCATTAGAATTATTTTTCATTTCTGATACGCAGGTTCTGTCATGATGTCATCATGCTTGTTTTATCACCATGATGCCTTTATTAATCGCGCATCAACCTGAATTTAAAAAATGAAAATACACATAGGTAGAACCATTTTGCATTCTTCGACTCCAACCATGCTTTCTCTGCAAAGCAACTCCCTCCCAATTATTAGGCAATTGGGGCTCGTACCATTTCTCTCCACGGGGGGAGCCAGAATCAATGCAAATGAAAGTTCCCTCATGTGATTTAAAGACACAAGGTACATTTGGAAATAAGCTTACAAAAATAATGTTGAAATACTTCAAGCTTTGAGAATTACAATGTTTTGTAGATGTGTGTCTGTGTGCCAAAAAAATGTACTTACAGATTTCTTCCAAAGTGAAGTTAACTGATTGTACAGTTTTATTCTCTCTTAAAACTGATGCCATCAGATTTAGCAGAAATACTGTGTCCACATTCATTGAGCAGCAACAGTTTCCAGGAGAACACAGCGTGGGAGAACAATTACTGTGGAATACAAGGAAATACATATAAAAATTATATTTTGATTTTGTGGACCCCTTCCCTGACACACTAATCAGGAATGTGATGATGTCATTTTCTCAAGAAATCTTTTGCTTCTAATTGTATTTATCGTATTTTGAGCAAGACTGGTAAAGTTGATGTTAATTAGAGAATAGAGAATGAACCCTCTGGGAACAACACGTACATTACAGGACCACATTTTTGAGTAACAGGATAAAATGACAGAAGAACTTGCTGAAAAATTGCATGATGTGAACTTGACAATGAGAAACAAAGCGAAATAACCTAGAACTTAAAAACAATTACATTAAAATCTGCAAAAATAATGAAAGTGGATGAGAAAGAATTAACCCAAACGAAGTATGGTAATATAAGATAAGATAAGATAAGATAAGATAAGATAAGATAAGATAAGATAAGATAAGATAAGATAAGATAATACTTTATTGATCCCCATAGGGGAAATTCGGGTGTTAATGTATTAGGACTGTGGGAGATTCATTAGACTTTTACTTTGTTGGGACGGGACCCAAACAGTTGGACAAATCCTTCCCCTTACCATGGAATCGTGAGTATGTCTTGTTGTCTTGTCTTGTTGATTTTCTTCTTATGTACTTGTTTGGACAAGGAGACATCCACTGAGGTCCATTTACGACAAACCATATCATCAATGGAAACGTTTATCACAGTTCATTATTAAGTAAGTGAACCATGATAAATCCATCCATCCATCCATCCATCCATCCATCACCTGCCGCTGATCCTGCTTATCCTGCACTCAGGGTTGCAGAGGATTCTGGAGCCTATCCCATCTGTCATCAGGCGATAGGCGGTACACCCTGGACTGGTCACCACTGAATCCCAGGGCCACTAGGCCACATTACAAACAAACAATTCATGCTCTCATTCGGAGCGATTTTCCCAATATTTTCCAGATAACATGCTGCATGTTTTTGGACTTTAGGAGGAAACCTATGCAGACAAGGACCTTTGGGAGTCTCTCATTGTTCTCATGGGTTTGAGAACTCTGTCATGTGAACAGTTGTACAACGTCATGTGAATTGTTGTACAATGTTGTTGCTGTTCTGTTACACTAACCTGCACCCTTAGTGTTACTGTTGGCGTCGGAAAAATCCTGCCCTTGGGTTTTGCCTCTTCGTTGGTCGTTGACGTAAACCACCTGTTCTAAAGATTATTATCCTACGAGCGATTCATCCTGGACTCCTCTTGTCATTTTGCGAAACCCCAACTTGCCACAATATATTAGAAAAATGCAATTCAGCTTTCAAAATATGATTTACTCCCCTTTTTTCATGTACTTTTGCGAACTGTCGACATGAAATGAAACTCATGCCACACTCTGGTAGATTTAACCACCACACCAAGGGAAACGATTGAGGATTTTCCTTTAATTCAAGGTTATTAACATATGTAAAAAAAAAAAACTGTAAACATGTTTTTAGAAAATATAACAAAGAAAAAAAGACATACTCACTCAAGTAGGGGGCTCTCAAGTGGTCCACGCACTGTCAGATGATATCCTTCGCAGTTCTGCGCATTAAACTGGCAATACATTTCGCTCTTCATGTTGTGGGTGCAAGTTAGACCCCGACCTGCGGCGTTACATTCACGGGACTCAGTTACAGCAGGAAAAAAAAATACTTTAAAACGTCAGACACGCGAAAATGCGCACATAGGTACCCACCAGTATGCGTTGCCGTTGAGCCAATGTTCCCCAAAACCAGGAGGAGAAGGAACATTTTGCTCTCTTCTTTGACGAAGTTTGTTGTCACGATAGTCATGACACGTGAAAACACGAACGATCGCCGCTTCAGAAAATACATGCGCGAAGCACCGACTCACATTCTGTGGAACTCCTGTTCCTGATAGGGAAATACATTTACTGGAAATGCTGTAACGTAAACTCCCATTTCCGCAATTCCAGCAGCCGCAGGGAGCCGAAGGGACTGCGCCGTCCCCTGGTGGCCCCTCGAAGGATCGCCCCAGCTGCTGAAAACCGCGAGGGCGGCGCCAAAGTTAGAAATGAAAATGAAAGGGGGTGTTTGCGTGGAAGAAACACACCCTGATACCTACTTAAACACATCTTTCTGGACTTGTAACTGTCATTTGTAAACACAGTAGGTGCCTTGAGCTCTTATTTTGAAGCCTTAACAGAGAGCGGAAGTGTGGTGTGGGATTGTTGCCGGGTAGTGACGGTGTGAAGACGGAAAAATAAAGACTGGAAGGTCACCTGTGAGATTCTGGAGTCTCCGTATTTATTATTTTGTAGTTGAACGCAGTGGAGGCGGATTTCACAAACGCTCGGTTACTTTACCAGCACCCATCATGCGAGTAAATCTAGAAATTAATGCTTATTTGTGACATGAAATGGATGAATAAAATTTGTTCTGTTAAGAAAACAAAAACATGGTCAATAACTTGTGAAGGATATACATGCAGACTCATTTTATTGAAGTATATGATGTTGTGTGTTGTAATCCAAAAAAACACATTTAGGATCATTATGATCGGATAGATTCTTTTGTCGTATTGATTATGAGTTAAACTTTTTGTTTCCATATTTTTCTTTCACTTCCTTGACGGCCCTAGATTTTACCTCTATCAACGCGAATATCATACATTTATATGAACTTACATTGGCGACAGGTTTGAGTTAGACGGTGTTTTCTGTCTTACAATAATAATTCTTCTGATTTTTGTGGCGCTCAGACTGATGCTCGCATTATCAGGTCCTCGTTTAGATCCCCAAAATCCAAAGGAAGAGGAATATTTCTTAAATCGAGTGAACTATAAGTAGAGTATGTGCAATTGAAAAGGTGTCTAATAAGTGTGATAACATTTACTTAATTACTTTTTAGCACCATATTAAGGAAATTGGGGAAAGCCTAAATTTGGAACAACTACAGTCAAATTGAGTCCTATTTTTACTGCAGTAAAGTGAATACATGGCCTGCAGGAGAGTAGAGGGGGATATAAAACTTAGTCAGTTCAGTTGGGAAAAGGAGATTTGCAGATTTGCTCTCTGCAAATATTCTGCAGTTCAACACACAGGATTGAAAACCATTTTCAAACTCCAGGTCTAGAAACTCTGGAAATTTGGATATTTGTGAAGGAAGCCTTTGATCGTCACTGAACTGACCCACAATGTTGGAAAATGGCCTGCAATTCCATTGACTGATAATTAAAACAAACATAAATATTTTTTTTTGTATTGATTTGTGCCCGTTCAAATGTTTGAAAAACAGCTCGATTCAGGTTCTTATCCTTCATTGTTTGATGGTTTTCACTAAAAACAACTGGGATTAAGTCTGAGCTTGCTCATCTAACACAATTCAAATCCTTCAGTCCATCACTGAGTACAGAGACATGATAGTACATAACATAAAATTGTGGATAAAATAAGTTTATATGAATAAATAAACAATTTTGACACACGAGTGATTAAATTAATCAACATATGTACTAAAAAGGGGTCTTTTTCTTCTTTTCCTTTCGTCTTTTCCCTTTCAGGGGTCGCCACAGGGAATCAACCTCCTCCATCTAACCCTATTCTCTGTATCCTCCTCTCTCACACCAACTACCTTCATATCTTCTCTCACTACGTCCATAAATCTTCTCTTTGGTCTTCCTCTAGACCTCCTGCCTGGCATCTCCCATTCCAGCATCCGTCTACCAATATAGTCCCTGTCCCTCCTCCGTACATGGCCGAACCATCTCAGTCTGGCTTCTCTGACCTTCTCTCCAAAACATCTAACATGAGGTGTCCCCCTGATGGACTCATTTCTGATCCTATCCATCATTAACTAAAAAGGGGTAATTAAACAGTTTAGAAATGTTCAATATCTCCCTCTATTTACTTATGATTAATTTAATTATTTACTAAGGCATTCAATTATATAATGAATGATTATTATAATGAATAATATATGTAGTTATTTTTAAAGACATTGTTATACAATTTATGTTTGGATTTATTTGTTCTCAGAGCCCTGCCCGAGTGTGAGCTTAAGAAATAAAGGAAGAGGGGGAGAGGTGTCACTGCTAATACATCTTGCTGATGAGACCCATAGAGAAGACAGTGGAGAAAAAGTTTAAAAAAAAAAGAAAAAGCATGGCATGACAAGAGCCCAGTGTCAGCAGGTGTGGATAGTTCTAACTTTAGTTTAGGGGCCCATCTTGTGTGTTTTTTCTCAATTTGCACTTTTGACCACTAGAAGGCATAAGACACTTTGAGAAAGGTCAGATGGTGTGCGCTGTGTGTTTACATACTCTTTATGTAGATCTCATTGGTTTCCTCATGGTTTCCTTTCCCATCAAACCTTGAACAGAACCCGTGCTGGATTTTGACAGGTTTTGCATGACAGCCCTTCCTTACTTAATAAGGCTTGTGTGCGTCCACCTGCACTTTGCACTTTGGTTTACTCTTTGAATTAATTCGTCTTTGTCCCATACATTTGTTGGATAACATCAGATTGAAAAGGATGGTATGAATCGTACGAATGAACTTTAAAAACTAGATTCCAAAAAGTCATTTTGATTCAAGATTCCACTTTTGTCTTCGGATTTTTATATATACTTGTGTGTGTGTGTGTGTATGTGTGTGTGTGTGTGTGTGTGTGTGTGTGTGTGTGTGTGTGTGTGTGTGTGTGTGTGTGTGTGCGTGTGTGCTTATACCTTGTTATCTTGTACCCCCCCAATAAA
>CAAKHD010004819.1:135680-154151 GCA_901007705.1 Fistularia tabacaria
GTGTGTGTGTGTGTGTGTGTGTGTGTGTGTGTGTGTGTGTGTGTGTGTGTGCGTGTGCCTGTACATCTTGAACTTGAATACCACCAATGTAAACACCATAAAGCAATAAAAAAAAGAAGGCCTCCGGCATTGTGAGGAGCTGGGTGAGCCTCCCCTCTTGATCTTTAGGAATCTTTTCATAATGGAAGCGAGAGTTAACAGCTGGAGAGTGTGCTGCGTTCTCAGACCAACCACAACATATAACACAAATCGTTTTTCTGCATATATCTTTTGCTGTAAATGCTGCCACTTGGTAGCTGCATTCACCGAGACCTTCTTAGCAGAAGGGGACAAATTAATGTGAGTCAAATTTCAATACAGTAACTCACTGTCAAAAAGTTGCTGAGGTCTTGCGTTTCTCTGTTACAGCGAAGGCATTTAACCATTAATAGCTTCAACTTCTGATGACTGTCAACAGAAAACCCTACTGTGACATGACCATCATTCTCCTGCTTTGCACTACTCACTTTCATGTGTGTATTATTTCTTTTCTTTTTTTTTTAAACTGTACTTTGTAGGATCCTGTCCTGAGCATCAGGGCTGTCTCTCCCTGAAAGTGTTGGATGTCGGGCAGGAACAGAGCAGGGTCGACCGGACAGCGAATGGACATTTAACAATGGCATATAATCAACATCTGACCAATTCACCCACATTGTCATCTTCATGATTATTTTCAAGAGATATTAGATATTATTCATGAAACGTCTGTGTGTATTTCTATGCTTCCCTCAACCTTCTGTGTTCCCCGTGGCGTGGATTTATGTTGTGATGCCAGATTTCCCTCCTCTTTCCGGAGGCCAAAAGTAAACTGATGAACAGTATTATTCTGGGGCAAAAAATTGATTTATCATATTTTTTTTGTTAAAGCTTACAATTCATTATAATTTGCTCTATTCTTTATATACTGGACTTGCCTATTTTATTCAACGTTTGAACATAACCTGACTGTAGTATATGTATTACATTGCATGTGGACGATGTAACTTTTAGGTGTACGTTCTATGTAGTTGTTGCTTCATGCACAACTCCAATTGATCACCACCTTTATTTCCTGTGTCACGTAAAATGAAAATTAACTTTTCGATTCAATTAACAAAAGAAATTGTGAAGTAATACTACAAGAATAAGAATTATGATGATGATGATCTCGAGGATAATAAATTATTTTTATACAGAGTAAAAAAAGTTAATGTCTGCTTCGTGCTGCGAGGCATCATTAATACCTGGATGTATAAAGTCATTGCTATGAAGAAAGAAAGAAACGAAAAGAATAGTTTTAAACACACCAAGATACAGTGATGAATTGAATATTTGGAGAGATGTAGATAAATACCATCACACAGGAGATCTGCAAAGCTCAAGGAAGCATGTGGGGACATTCCACTGGAGTCCGTCCAGGAGAGTCTTCAACATGCCCGCCGGTGCTTCCCCCGCTGCCTGAAAAGGGCTCACATCGCGTGTGATGTGGCACCTTGACATTGAGGAAGCTAAAATTGCATTAAAGGTCACTCACAGTGATGCCTGGAAGGTCGTTGCTTCAAAATGTTTTTTCATTAGTCTGTGTTCATCTTTACATCATCACGCAATTATCAGCAAACGTGTGGTACAATCCTGAAATGCGACTTGACATTTAGGGCTTGTTTAATTTGTACTGACATATTTTCTCACAGATCAAATTTACTACACACGCATGTAATCACGCAACCGAATGACGGAGCGTGCAATTGGTAAGATTTATTGTCATTGTTTCGTACGGCCCAACCCCTTAAATAACGTTTTACTGGAGTAGAAGAATGTGAAGTTGGTGAGTGATGTAGGTTCATAGTTTCAGTGATTTTTTTTTTCTACATGACCCCCCCAATATAGAAGAATGGTGAACTTCAATTTCCTATATGCGGGTAAATGCAGATGAAGCAAATGGAGTGTGTAAAACACGCCGGAAATTTGAATTATTTTACTTTTGTTGTGACAATAAAACTGATAATGTTTTCAGAGCAATTGATTTTAACTAGGTAAATAATTTCCTTGTGTAGTTTTCACATTATTTCTTGCTAGTATTTAGATGACTTCTATGGTATTTTATCATTATCAGGAAAATAATGGAATCAATCTGCCAATTAGGAAAATCAATTATTTTAGTGGTTATTTGATTCGTGTTTGATACAGTCCAAAAGAAACTGAAAAATTAGAAATCTTGTCAACATTTCTACACTACAATCTTATGTACGGCGTCTGTGGTAATCTTCTCAGCACCATACATTAACATTCTAAACCCAGGTTTATGAATTCTCAGGATCTACGTCTTTGAGTCATATCGGGGTGGATGCGCAGAGACCTGTCATGGTTATGAGTGAACAAATCATGACAGAGCTTGTCTTTTGCTTCTCAATGATTTGTGTTCATGAATGACAGCTCACATGTGGATGCTCATAGACACCAGTGCAGCGTGAATTGAGAGTGGTGGGAGCCACTGAGCAGGGGCCAGGAATGTGTCCAATGTAATCCCAGTGAGGGACAGAAGATGTTTTAGCAGATCTCCTCTGGTCCACATGAGTGGCCCCGGTATCTGGTGTTCCTACAAACTCCGGAACTGGATAAAGAGAGGCAGACGGTTGTTTTTTTAGCGCCAGACTTTCACACTGACAAGAGGAACTCAACTAAATAATCGACAACAATGCCAGCAGAGATGGTACAGCCCTTCCTGTCCCGCTGGTATGTTAAGGCATCACAAAAAATCAAGAGCAGATTGTCAAACCATGTGGAAGAGGGCTGTGTGTTCAAGCAGCTTGTAAGCCAGTGGAAGAAATACATAGATGGGAGATTTGGCCAAATGCTGCTAAACAATTAAATTGTTTTTAATTCTGAACATTGCACTGCCACAATTCAATTTCTTTTGGGATTTTCACAAGTGCTTCATGTCAATCCTTTTTGTCCTGGAGGCTCTATTTTTTTCCTCATCTGGTTGTGTTGGCTGAATATTGGACCGCAAATCATTTTCATATGTGTGAAGTCAGAAAGCGTGTCTGACGTCTATCGAGAAAACAAAGAATGTTGATTCCGATGAGTGATTTGTGTTAAAACCTGTGTGTGAATCATTTGATGTGGTCAAATGTACAATTGCAGGACCACGAAAAGAAAAATTAGACAGGAGTGTAGAGCATATACCCAATTACCAGATAGGGAATATTTTTATTCACCAAACTACATTTACGATTACATGGATACTGGGGATAACCCACAAATCTTGATAGGTGCACATAGCAACTGGTAGCTTAGCTATAAATGGCAAGAATTTTTGAAGTTTTCCTTGCGCTTAAATATAATTTGTTAAAATGCAATACCTTCGGCTATCTTCTGAAAAATGAGTGACTCACACCGAAATGACCTTGATGTGTATGATAGGACTACCGTCTTTTTGAGTGTTTAATTTGCAGGAAAAAAAATCCTCGTGGAAACCTGCTAATCATACCTTGTCATTGTTGATAGTTTTCAAAAATCTTGAGGTCGTCACAAACAGATATAGCCAAACAGGCCTGACACCTGACTTGAGGAGATGATGGGAACGGTGTGATGTGGACTTGGAAGCAGCACAGCGTGTGCTAAGCCGGGCGGACAGCTGACTCAGCACATCCCCTGTCGTCTGTGTGCTCACTCGACAATGTCTTTATCCCTGGTGACAGAATACGGCCTCGGGGTCTGAACACACCTCGCAGCCATCCGCCATGCAGGCCTCTCACCCCAGTCAGCATCCGAGGTCAGGCTGCCGGAAGCCTGGTCGGATCTCATGGGATAATCTATAGAATATAGATATATACTGTGGGTGTCTGCACACAGAATTTGTCATAGTTCTGATATTTGCAGATTTTTTTTTTCGTGCTATCATTTTCTTTACCACACTGATGAGTAGCATTTAAATTCCAAAGTGAGATCATTTACCATCACCTGACATGACAGGAGCTTCAAGCCTGCAAAATAAAAAGTCAAGAGACTCAAGACCCCCCCACCCACCCGCACTATCATTATCAAATTTTTCATTCACCTCAGGTGAAATCTCTGTGACATTCCTGATCTCTGTTCCATGATCCCTCCTGGGGTCTGTTTTCCCTAAGTGAGGATAAGGACCCCTTTGATAGGGCCCTTTAAAAATGAAGGATAAGCATTTCATAATACTAAAATCTAATTGATAATCGATCGTCAGGTTGAAATGTAGAAATAAAAGTATAATATTAAATATTTTTTCATGATGAAGGTCAATATAATGATGCAACACTAATGTTCCTAAATGGAAAACATAAATGGAAAACACTACAACTTCAAACTTCAAAAATACTTCCCCTTTCTCTCTTATTACACAAAGTGATGCCTGCTGCCTTGAGTAACAAGCTCATCATTGATACCTTTTCATTTTCAGTCCACCTCAGAATGTGTACAGTTCCACTTTTGATTAGACAATGAATCCCTACTTTTACATTATTTTATTTTTACAGAAGTTTGTACTTGTTGAGCATACAAGTTTTGTCTTTTTGCAGTCTTTTAATGGGGAAACAGTGCAGGGCAGGTGAAACAATTACTATGGCACAAGTACACTTTTTTCTAATGCTTCCAGTATTTATACCATGTCTGTATATTCATGCATCCCTTTAAGACGGTGACTGCAATTTTGTGGACGCAAACTGTGTCAAAAGCACGTTTCCTGTGGAATTTCTCCAATGGATTTCACCTGTAAAATAGTCAAAGGAGTCCTGTTGGTGAGCAACATCAGGTCTCTGACAGGCAACATGGAGAAGCTTAGTCACCATGGCTGCTCTGATTCAGCTCAACACATGCACAGACTCGTCAAGAGGTAATGACAGTGCCGAGCTACTCTGCTCCTCTCAAGGCCCTTGAATGCAGCAAACCTGCATTCCCGCACCTGCCTGAGGCGAACACTGTTCACTTCTGTACTTTGAGGGAGAGAGAGACAGAGAGAGGAAGAGAGACTCAGTTCAAGATGAAGAGCGAGACTTACAGAGAAGGGCTGAATCAAGGAGCAGAGGGAGGACTGCATACCAAAGGGGCAGACAGTACAATCCGCCACTTCACACACATTCTCCTCAAAGCTGTGTGATCTCCAGAGGGGGCAATCTGACGTTCTTTGCTGGGGGGAGCTCATGCCGCTGCCTGCACCTGCACACCGACAGACTCGACATGTCAATGTGCATAATGAGAATCAACTGTGCTGCCTTCGCAAATTGTATAACGCAAAGCGCTGCTGTTGTTTGTCTTATATTACTTGCAGTTTCACAATTAAAAAAGCTTTTTTTTTGGTGACACGTTACATAAGAGTTGGATACGTTTACACTTCAAACATCCTTTGAGGTGCAAAGGAAGTCCACGGTAAGACTTGCGAATTACAAATATGTTTACTTTTGTACTTCTGAATAAGGTACAAGGCCTGAGAAAATAATAAACAAAACGTGGGTTAAAAAGTTCTTTTTTGCAAATGAAATCAGAGGTATTTCCTTCTCCCTTGACCTGAGGCCCAGGTTGAGGGAGGGGAAGAGCGAGTGGTCAAAAGAGTTCTCAATTTCTAGAAGCTAAATACCAGAGGAGCTGACAGGTATGTACATATTGGTATTTGCTGTTCACCCACACCTGTGGCGAAAACACACCCGCTAAGCCTGGTCGCTCTCATCCCACTGGTTGATCCATGACTGACAAATGAAAGAACTATTTGGCTCTGGTCCACAGGAGGCAGGGGGCAGGTATGGTGAGGTCTGAACATGAGCCAATGGCAGCCAAGAAATCCTTCGGAGCCAGGCGGGGCTGCAGTGAAATAAAACTCATCAATGGGGTGTGTCTCAAAAGTTTGTCAGCAGCCAGACAGTGAAAGGCCACTGCTGCTGGAACAGACTCCATGACCGGTACCATCTGAACTGGTTTCTGGCAGCATTAGGATCCGAGCACTTTTCCGCTGGCAGAAAGAGGGACAGAGGGACTGTAACGGAGCTGTGGCCGCAGGACAGAAGCGAAGAGGCACAACTCACCTGCTGCAACTGCGCTCAGGGCCACGGCTTTCAGGAAAGGGGATGGCAGCTTTCCATTCTATCCCTTCACGCCAGGTCCTTCACCCCAGCGTGACAGCAGTTCAACAGGCGCTGTTGAGGTACTGTGGTCGCTCACATCTCCTTATCACTTTTCCAGCCCAGCTATAGATTCTGTATCCGTTGGACGGAGAACTGATAAGGGCATGTGCATGACAATACCGACATGTACTGGAGAAACGTCACCTGGGTCAGAGAGCCGTTTGGGCAAATCCATTAGTGCAATTCACATTTTGTGATCATGCTGAACTTGTTTTTTGAGTTTTCTGGATCGGCATGACATACTCAATTTAAAACTGTAGTTTATTGTTTTAAAGATTTGTGAGTCAAAACTGTCATATCTACCAGCACTTTCGTTTAGGATGAACAGCAATTCAACTTTCAATTTTTTCTAGTTTGTAATAAACAACTTCAATCTTGTTTTGCTTTGGGATCCATAAGTTGTCAAGATCTGAAAAGCGGAATGGGTTGTCTTTGCATTTGTGTTCTGTTGTAAAATGAGATGCATGGGGATATTAACTGAAATGAAAAATTGCCTTCAGGCAGCTCAAGGCACACCTGGTTGTAGGTCATATTTTCCAGGAAAAAGACAAGAATCAACAGTGAGTCTTTTTTCTCAAAATGACAAACTTATGACAATGCATTACTCGTGAGGGACAACATGGATGTGTTTCATCTACACTTCAGCTCTGAAAAGAATTGTTTCCCATAACATGAAGTTAACTGGAAAATGATAAATGATACGTGATTGCAATGACCACTGGAAAAAAAACGCAGTAGCTCGACCTCGGATGATGCCACTGGTGAACTGCAATGAAAATATTTGGTGAGTAATTTTATTGCAATACATACCAACAATACTGACGTTATTCACACCTTAAAACATGCAACCTTGACATTTCCACACGGCATTTAATGCCCAGGGTTAACTGTACTAATCCAAAAGTAGTGTATTTGAAATAATTGTGTGAAACAAAAATCTGAAAATATAAATTGATTTTTATTTATCGTGTTTAAAGTTGAAAAAAAAAATGCCGTTCAATATTGTTCTTGAAGTTTTATTATTGAAGAGGGTCTCTGGGAAAAAAAAAAAATCCTTAAATTCAGAAAAGGAGCCCAGTTTGGTAGCATAAAAGGGGCATATCAATGAAAAAAAGGAAACAAAACAATTCTTCTATTTCACCATCTCCATTATTTTTGTGGCTCACTGAATTTCGGATACTGAGATATCTGGTATTTCATGGAAACAGCAGAATGACATTTTGCACACAAAACCATTTAAAAATAACTAAATAACTGGTAAGGTTAGTCAAGATAATCAGTAGTCCAGACTGATTGCAAAAAGTTTATCATGAAATGTCTTTTGATCAAACAATTTTAACACGAACCTGAACCGAAATAAGTCCTTTGGCTTTTCTGTTTCCCATGATATGGTTTTAACAGTGCCCTATTAAAATGAATTGTCTATATACTTTTTGTCACACACAGAAAACTTCTCACGGATGTTCAAACACTTGTTCTGTGGTAAATATTCACTTCATGAGGAGAATGTTCCTTTTTAAACCACAAGAGTTTGAGACGATGATGATTTTAACTCTTGGCGGCTATAGTTTGTGATACTGTCAAACTGTATTGTGTTTTCCCAATACTCTTTCCATCCATTTTATTTGTAACTCATTTATAATATTAAACATGGTTGTGTTGTTTGTTGCTAGTAAATAAATTGGCATGAGACCATTTAAAACTACTGGACTTCACACCTAATTCTAGAATGTCAGCAAACGCTGACCCTTTTCATTAGTTTTTGACACTTTATAATCAGAGCACTCAATAACATCAGCAAATGTAGTAACAAGAATGGAACTAATGCCTAATAATCAACTATAAGAAATATGCATTTCAACTTTGATTTTTTAATGTATTTATAAAATCTAACTAATCAATAAAAAGTCAAATTGCGATTTTATTTACAATCTGTTTAACAATTTTGAAGATGTTATTTGCATTACCTAATACAGTAACAAGTTTTAATACTCACTCACACAATGGTATGAATGGTTATCTGTAAAGAAAATTAAAATAAGGGGTTTGCATTTTTGTAAAATGTCATAATGTATTAATACATGCTTAATTGTGGTTACCCCTGTGAATAAAACGGCGTCGACAAATTTTCACTTTTTATGAATTGATTGAAATGGAATTAATCTAAGTCTGAGTTTTTAAGCTTGTTTCCCATGTGCTTTTTAGGAAATGAAATCAAGATATGAAGTCAGATGCAAGACTTGTTGAGTTGTTGCTCAGCCAAAAGAAAATTCAACCAAAAGTTATTTATTAAAAAACAACATTATCTTACTTTGTAAAATGATATAGTGAGTAGCAGTGTCTGATACATATGAGAAAAAGATAACTTAATCAAAAAAGGTTGAATACATGTAGTGTTAAGTTAAAAGCATTTTCAAATTATCAAGTTCGAGATTAATAAGTGCATTTTTTTCATTTTTTAACAGCAAAACTAAGCAGCACTAAATGTAACAGGATGTACAGCATCATAGTTAGTGCAAGGCCTTACATTCATATTGTTTAAATCAATAATCATGATTTATTATGATATAAACATGGCCACTGACATCATCAGTAAACTGCTACTGAGATTAAGCCAGACCAACCATGGAGGCGCTGAGGTCCCAGAGCTTCTTGGCTGCAGCATCATCCAGGGCCTGAGGCGCGGCAGTCTTGGGGGCACAGTCACTGGACAGTTTAGAAGACAAAGAGGGGAAAGATCAGTCCGATGCAGTGCGGTTAGAGCCTCATGAAGTAGTCCAATCATGATAAATACTAATTTGGCTGATATGGCATTAAATATATATATATTTTTTTTTTTATCTCAATCTCAAGTATTTCCATTGAATTGATTCAGACATATGAGGATGAGAAAAAGGTGAAACAATGCATGGTTAAAGAAAAGTTATGTCAAACTATTTAAATACATATATTGTTTTCACTGATACCAAGTGAGGTCCCCTACCTGTAATAGAGTCCGCTAGCATTCGCCAGGCTCTCGTCCACCGCGCAGTAGATGGTGGTCTGGGCTCCTTCCCAGGGCGTCTTGATCAGCATTAGAAAGGGCCAGGCTACAATCCTCTTCCACAGAGATAGCGTAGGGAAAAGGTGGCGACCCAACTCTGTTTTAATGACTCCAGGGTGGAGACTGTAAACAGTCACGCTCGTGCCTAAAGAACAGAAGGTATATCTTTAAACCTATTTGTAGTACGAGGTGATAGGACACCAATTTGACATTTTAAATTGATATTTCGATGCCTGTTGTATGTGTATATATATTTTTACACAAAGTATATAAACTACACATATGGTGCATATCACCAGCCTAACATTAACTAATTTAATTTGGCTTTTGAAAAAGTAACTTCTTTCGACTTTGATACCTTGTGGCTCATTTTCGGACAATTAAAGTATCTTGTTTGGTCAACTCTCTCTAATTTTGTGGCAGATTTATAGGTGACAACTTAACTCTGTCCTGACTGTTAATCTACTCGTGGTATTTTCCATTACCCTGAATAAAATTGAACCTAAATGCTCCAAATATTCAAGATATGGCCAAAAGTATTCGCTCACCCATCCAAATAATCGGAATCTGAGTTCCAATAACTTCAAAGGCCACAGGTTTAGAAAACCAAGCACCAAGGCATGCAGACTGTTTTTACAAACATTTGTGAAAGAATGGGTCACTCTTAGGAGCTCAGTAAATTCCAGCGTGGACCTGTGATAGGATGCCACCTGTGCAACAAATCCAGTCGTGAAATTTCCTCGCTCCTAAATATTCCGCAGTCATCTGTCTGCTGTATGATACGAGCATGGAAGTGTTCGGCCACAAAATGGTAGGCAACTCAAACTGACAGAGCGGCGTCAGCAAATGCTGAGGCGCATACTGCAAAGAGGTCACAAACTTTCTGCAGAGTCAATCACTACAGACCTCCAAACTTCATGTGGCCTTCAGATTAGCTCAAGAACAGTGTGCAGAGAGCTTCATAGAATGGGTTTCCATGGCCGAGCAGCTGCATCCAAGCCACGCATCACAAAGTGCAATGCAAAGCGTCGGATGCAGTGGTGTAAAGCATGCCGCCACTGAACTCTAGAGCAGTGAGGACGCGTTCTCTGGAGTGACGAATCACACTTCTCCATCTGGCAAATCTGATGGACGAGTCTGGGTTTGGTGGTTGCCAGGAAAACAGTACTTGTCTAAATGCATTGTGCCTTCGTGTGAAGTTTGTTGGAGGGGGGGCGTTATGGTGTGGGGTTGTTTTTCAGGAGCTGGGATTGGCCCCTTCGTTCCAGTGAAAGAACTCTGAAAGCTTCAGCATACCAAGACATCTTGGACAATTCCATGCTCACAACTTTGTGGGAGCAGTTTGGAGCTGGCCCCTTCCTTTTCCAACATTACTGTGCATCAGTGCACAAAGCAAGGTCCATAAAGACATGGATGACAGAGTCTGGTGTGGATGAACATGACTGGCCTACACAGAGTCCTGACCAATAGGACACTTTTGGGATGAAATACAGCGGAGACTGAGAGCCAGGCCTTCTCGTCCAATATCAGTGTGTGACCTCACAAATGCTCTTATGGAAGAATGGTCAAAAATTCCCAGAAAGACACTCCTGATCTTTGTGGATAGCCTTCCCAGAAGAGTTGAAGTGGTTATAGCTGCAAAAGGGGGACCAATGTCATATTGAACCCTATGAATTAATAACGGGATGTCACTTAATTTCATATTTGAGTCAAGGCAGCTGAGCGAATACTTTTAGCCATGTAGTGTACATGTATCAAAAAAAACAAAAAAACATTGAAACAGCAAACAATGATCAATATATTAACAAACAAAAACAAGATATTTGCCCGTTTAACATCATAACTTAATATAACAGAATGCCTCGATATGATATGTTTCATTTATATCTTTCAATTAATTTAATAATCGGACAAAACAAATATCAACATGGTATTTGGTGAAACCGCACTGCAAAAAACAAAGAAAACATTGCACTAAATGCCATGTTCCTGAGTTCAAGGACCTTTAAATGGAACAATAAAAGTTAACACGTCAATGATGTTGCATTAAGTGGATTTTACAGCACCTTGCAGTCTTTTAGCCAGTTCTCTGCCGAACAGCACATTTGCCAGCTTGCTTTGGCGGTAACTGACATCACGCCTGTAGTCTGTATCAAGATTGATGTCATCAAAGTGTATATGCCCTGAAAGAGATGTCACTTAATATCCCGCAACAAGCACTCGCTCAACTATTAACTATTTTATGAAGCGTATCATTTAAGTATTATTTCTGTAAAAACAAGAGCCATTCTATAATTCAGATTGGCTTCAAGTGAAAATTCTCCTGTTACCCTTCTCATGTGCCAGGCTGGAGACAATGACAACTCGACTTGGAGCCGACTTCTTCAGCAGGTCCAGAAGACAGTTAGTGAGCAGAAAATGTCCGAGGTGGTTCACCCCGAACTGCATTTCAAAACCGTCCTCAGTCTTCCATTTGGGGCACATCATGATACCTGGGATATGAAAAATAAGAAGATAGGAACCGAAGTGACGTACAGAGACAATGACTGGCTCACAGTTAAAGTTATGGTCGTGTGTCTGCTTGTCAATGTAAATTTGACCACAAAATAATTAATCAATATTTGCATGAATCCATATTTGACATATCTGAGGAATGTGTATTCTAATATCAAATTTGAGGTCACGTGCATATGCATGATGTTCTTGAAAACAAGCTCGTGTAAACATCTCTCGCTGATGTTTTAATGTTCTCCCTGCAGACTAAAACTGCAGCTGCGGGTGAGTGAGCCCCTCAAATCACCTCCATTGTTGATGAGGATATCTAGCCGATCCTCATTTTGCTGGACATCCTTGGCCAGGTCTCTAACAGACTGTAGCGAGGCAAGGTCCAGTTTCTTTACCACGACGTTGCCATTTCCAGTCCGCTGGCGGATTTCATCAGCTGCCAAGCGAGCTCGGGTCATGTCCCTGCAGGCAAGGATCACTCTGGCCCCTGGACAACAAAACCCAGCCTTCATGTACTGACAAACGGTTACAATACATTAACAAATACTAGGTGGTTCAATATTAACATACAAAAACTGCAATGTAAATATTTGGATGATATTTCTTCAAGTGATTTTGAATCTGGCTTTTTCCTCTTGAGAATTACACTTTTTACTTATTATCTCAGCAAATGAAGTTGTCAGAGCTATGGGAAAATTAGATTAATTAACTGGCAGTCATCTGCAAAAATCAGCAAAAGGATATATTGAAATTTCTGAGAAATACCCTTAACATTTCTGAAATATCTCAGCAGGGTTTACATTAAGTCTAAATGCAGATGAAATTGTGCTCGATAGTGAGAACAGGGAGCAGGTGGAGGGAAAACTAGAGAAGTGGAGGTAATCCCTGTAAATGAGAGGAATGATGGCGAGATGGAGCAAAGTGAGGCTACAGAGAATAGACATGAAGAAAGTGTAGGATTTCAAGTACCTACGATCAACAGTTCAGAGCAACGGAGAGTGTGGAAAAGAGGTGAAGAAACATGTGCAAGCAGGTTTAAACGGGTGTAGAAACATGGCAGGGATGATAAATGAGTATCAGCTGGAATGACAGGAAAGGATGGTGGCGAGAACAGCGATGCCGTGTGGTTTATAGACAGGAGCACTGAAGAAAAGACAGCAGGCAGAGCCAGAGGAAGCAGAGATGGAGATGTTGAGGTCCTCTTTGGGAGTGACGAGGATGGATAGGGTCAGGAATGAGTCCATCAGAGGGACAGCACATGATAGATGGTTTGGAGATAAAGTCGCAGAGGCCAGACTGAGATGGTTTGGACATGTAAAGAGAAGGGATAGTGAAAATCTGGGTAGAAGGATGCTGGGGCTGGAACTGCTCGGCAGGAGACCATGAAGTGAGTTGGTGTGAGAGAGGAGAATGAGGAGGAAAGGGTGGAACGGAGGCAGATGTTTTGCTTCACGAACCCCCGAAGGCAGCGGCGAAAAAGAAAAGAATAAGAGAAAGAAGAAGATTAAATTGAAATTACATATTACTTTAAATGTAGCTAATCAGCCCAAACAAATATAAACAAGGTGGCCATTTTCTTTGCCTTCAGATATCATGATACATACTTGTATGTAAAGTAAAAACTTCTGACTGGAGTGACTTTCATAAATGATAAACATTACTAAGCGAAAACAAAGCTGACTGGCAGGTATTTCTGTCATTTAAGTGCTACTAAACTGACATAAACACTGTATAAACTTTAATATTCTTCAATATGTCATGAAAAAAAACAAAAAAACAAACTTGTGGCCTCTCCTTTTTGAATATGTCAAACGGACAGCTGAATTTCTCCAGCCCTGATTTGGCCGCTCTCACCTCTCTTGGCCATATCGAGAGCTGTCTCTTTCCCAATGCCAGTGTTGGCTCCTGTGATCAGGACTGTTTTCCCATCCAGCCTGACCTTGCTCCGACACACTCCTCCTGCCAGCCATCGGCGCAAGGCCAGTAAGCCTGTCCCTGGCAGGAAATGAAATGTTAACACAGCAACACAATGCTACTACCTGCCCCATCCAATATCGTCCGATCCATTTAATTGTGACACAAATATCTCGGGTTTACTGAAATTAGTGTGTACAAGACGAATGGAAAATACTCGGCAACAAGTCAATTCGTCCTTATTTTGGGGGCTTCGGAGACATTCGTCCCGTGACTTTAAATGAACTCTCGAAGGGACAGATTCTAATGACAAGTCATTCTCCGAAACATCTGTCGATCTGTTTTCAACAAAGGAACATCGAGCAGTTTTGATTAAATCAGGCTAAAATCAGTCTCCTATTTATCGCATTAAATCGGATCCAATTTTCACTTTCAATGACAATCCAAAATATAAGCGTACATGTCAAAGTCTCCAAAATCTTACCGATAAATTAAAAACAATTTACCTGCAACGACTGCAACGGTGAGACCGGTTGCATGAACCTCGACAAAATCTTTCATCGCTGCGGCGTAGTTTTGCATCTTTCAGGCTTTCAGTAGCTGTCCAGCTTCGATCGATGGCGACCTGGTCGGATATCTTATTATGCCTTTCCGTTTAAATGCGATCTGACTGCGAATCTTCGGTGTCCCTGGCACAATATCACAAAAAAGTAGACTGTTACAATTGAAAACAATGTTTTGACAAAAAAAAAAGTCACTTGGCCGGAAGTGTGTTATGACCTGCTTCAAATAGGATTTTCAGAATAAAACTTCAACGCCGCAACCATTTCCCCATTTAAATGTATTTGCTTTCCATTATCCATTATTTCTCTTGTGCGGACCAGTTGTATTATTTCATTCACATTTGATAACCAGTCAAACTAAACAAAATTGGTAAGCGGCTTACCCTTTTTTTTCTCTGACAAAGAAAAAAGTTGCGATTTTTTTTTTAATTCCACAGTATCTATAAAGGAACATGCTTCTAGATTAAACGTAACACGAAATACTACATTTTCTCATGTCCTAAGTTTTTTTATTGATTTATATTGTCATCCCCCGCCAAAGATAAATTAATTTTCCTTTACTCATGCTTATTTGCACAAATATAATAATAATAATAATAATAATAATAATAATAATAATAATAATAATAATAATAATAATAATAATAATCATTCAGTTTACATAGAATCCTCGTACAAAAATGATTACACACATAAGTAGATGTCGCAATCTTTATTATGCTTTTATTTTGAAACCGACAGGGCCTAATGACGTATAAGGTTCCTAAAGGAGATGTAAAAGTACAAGGACCGTCGTAGGTATTCGCTTCCTAGGTTTTGACTTTCCCACAACAGAAACCACAATTCAGACCTTTAAACAGTTTCAGATTTTCTGTGTAAACTAAATTCTATCAAAAACTACAAAGTTGCCCCGGAAGTTTTAGTCGTCCGTGCCACGTCAGACCTTCAAACTGTCATCATTAGATCACTCAGGAAGCTTCTCTTAAGACTTCTGGTATTTCCCTCACCATGTTCTACTCAGTACTGAGTTGTCTTTTGCTAAATGTGTTTGCGGTGTTCGGGACAGAGCTCACATTTGAGCTTCCCGACAACGACAAGCAGTGTTTCTACGAAGAGCTGGAGGAGGACGTGAAGTTTGACCTAGACTTCCAGGTAAGTGTTATCATTCAATGGAGACGCTGTCATCGACTAATTCCTGGACGAGTGATTATAGCTAAACCTCCCGACTACTCATGGGACATTCTGAGCTGTACTTGAATGTAGCATACTACAGATTGAAGTGAAGTGAAGTTAATGTTACACTTTGTTGTAGGAAGAGTGAGTGCAGGAAAACCATAAACTATCCTTATTTATTGTTTCTTGTGGAGGGCTTAGGTTTCTTTACATATTTGATTAGATTTTCCCGATTTGTAATGATGTACCTTTTCTTTCCTCTCTTACACACACGCACCTGCAAAGATTGTACATTTGTGCACAAGTTCAAGTCAAAGTAATATTTTGTGCAATGATGAATAAAAAAAAAAAGGAAAGGAAACAACGACACCTCTGTTGTGACTCGGAACCTGGAAAAACGACTTTCCAGTCACAGGACCCATATCGAAAAGGACAGAAAAGATAAAGGCACCAGAAAGACTCGAGAAATCATTGGAAAACAATATAAAAATTAAATTAAACCATCTGAAAGGGTCAAGATATATTAGGGGTCACACTTGCGTTCCAGTGATAAAGTTTTGTGAGTATTTTGTGAACTGTAACAACCATGTCTGTTTTTTTCTCACTCAAAATAAAAAAGGAGAAATAGTAAGCTGTTTGCACTAAGGGACATAAGGGACGTTATTTTCCCTTTTGGGTATTAGGTTGTTAAATGGAAAAGTATACCTTTTTTACTCAACTATTCATTTATACTGATTGATACAGGCTTAATTAAATAATCTACCACTGCTGCTTGAATAATGGTCAACCCCTTCGCAGCTTTTCCTCTTGAGAGATTCATTTTAATTTTTTGGGCTTGATCCCTATTTGCCCTACTATATCTTGGAAAAATCCCAAAACATAGTGTCCCATCATCTACATATTCCAACATTGTTTTATTTTTCTTATTTCTTTCAGGTGATTTCAGGAGGAAACTATGATGTGGACTGTTTTGTGTCTGATCCACTCAACAATGTGTTGTACAATGAGAACAAGAAGCAGTATGACAGCTTCTCTCACACCACAACTATGAAGGGGGTCTACAAAGTCTGCTTTAGCAATGAATTCTCCACTTTTACACACAAAACCGTTTACCTCGACTTCCGCCATGGTGATGAGGAGCCACTCCTTCCAACCATGTTGAGATCGACGGCACTGACTCAGGTACATCTTTCTACACCTTTGAATGTGGAAGTAGTTGCTCAAAACTGCCACCTGCTGAGGAAACTGCTTGGTGCTTTGTGTGCAGGCAAACTGAAATCATTAGGAAGAAGAAACATCTTGTTTTGGTACATGCATGATAGCACAGGTGAAAGAGACAATGTGCAAATGTGTCAAATTTGTCTGAATACTGGCATAAGAGCATTGTTTTTCCCCCAAGTAACTTTGTCCAGAAAGAAGGCAATACTGAAACATTTTTAAGGCATAGGACTAATATTGTCCTTTTGACGGATTTTTGTTTTGCATGTGGTCAAAGTTTCTTAAACTTTTCACTTCATGACCCTTAAAATACAGGTGTAATATTTTTCAAAACGTAGCAGCTGTTTTTTAATCTTCCATATCTTAACCAAACTAGAGTTAGACTTCCTGCTTTTGATGACACTCCAGTTTTTACATGACTGTCATTGTGTCATGTGTATATATACAAAATACAATATTCATTCAAACAGTGCATAAGTAAACACATTTGTTATGTGTGTTAACAATTTTCAATGGCTGTGTAGACAATATATCAAAATTGAATGTACAACTTTACGTACATAAATAATATAATTATAACAATCTGGATTTTTCTTTTCATTAAATAGTTTGACTCCATCCACAAAAATCTATTCAAACATTTTGAATTGTTAAATCCTGTAAAATACTCTTATTTAAATCTGTGAAATAGATACTGTTAAAGAATTTGAAGAAATTTAGATACTAACAAGTCATTAAAAACTAACAATTTTGCCGAGCAATTTAGGAACTGTTATCTTCATATATAGTGACAAGAATTAATAAAAATGTACTGATGTTTCAGCTGGAGTCGACTTGTGTCTCTATTCATGAGATCCTGAAGGTGGTGACTGAATCTCAGACACGATACAGGCTGAGGGAGGCTCACGACCGCACGAGGGCAGAAGACCTCTATGAACGCGTCACCTTCTGGTCCATCGGTGAAACGATCTTGTTGTTTGTCATCGGTATCGGTCAAGTCATGTTGCTCAAGAGCTTCTTCAGTGACAGGAAAGGTTCTGTGGCAGCCATGACTTAGACTGGTGGAGGCTCTTCAGGTCCATAATTCACCACACAGATTGCCTTAAACCCCTTGTGGATTTTGAACTTGACACCCAGAAATTACAGTAATGTTTGTGACTCACAAGTGCAAACCAAAGAACTGCTGTTTCTGATAACTCACAAGCAATGACATGTCTGTTTTATTTGTTAAATGTTTATTAAGTTTGATGTTATTGTCCTAATTTATGTCCAAGAAGGGTTGTTACAAGTTGGAATACTCTCTTGGTCCTGTCCTTGCGCAAAAATTGTTTTGCCTGTCATTGTCACTTTTACGAAAATGAATGTTACTGTTTTATTTGTGTACAATGTGCCATCCTGTTTTTACTATGTAACTGATTTTCTTTTATTTTGCATGTGGAAATTACAATGTTTGGCTTCTGATGGTTGCGGCAGGAAAAACCAGGCTAGTTATCAACAAGACTTGCAAAATAGAAAATCTACTTCTCTAATAAAGAAAGGAATCCCTATGCTTGCGTGCATGTTTTTCAGTCTAGGTGGATGTAATAGGGGTCCTAAAATTGAACACTGCAGATGGTGAAGTTGTTGAATGGTACTCATACTTTTGCAAAGCTGTTTTTTCTGTTAGGTTTATAACTGGGTCGATGTCTAGACACCTGCAGGTGACAATAGCCACGCTTCTTCCATGTTTTGTGGACAGATGGACTGGACAAGGTTAATGATCTCTGATTTTTTTTTTTTTTTTTTTTTTTTTTTCATTAAGGACATTTTTTTTGCCCTAATTTTTAAAATATAACTCCTTTAAATCACATTTTTTTTTTATTTTTCCATTAATAATTTTTTTTTAAAAAAT
>CAAKHD010004819.1:154388-187194 GCA_901007705.1 Fistularia tabacaria
TTGGTTTTTTACTGGGTCCTTTTTTTGATACCTGGAGGTGACAATGGCCACTGTTCTTCCATTTTTTTTGAACAGTAGGAAAGATTAATGGTTTAGGGCTTCGATTTTTTTTTTTTTTTTTTTTTTTTTTTCATTAAGGACATGTTTTCTGCCCTAATTTTTAAAATATCACTCCTGTAAATCACATTTTCTATTTAGTTTGCCATTAATAGATTTTGATTAAAAAATGGTGGGAAACCTTTTTGCCTATTTTGTGATGTTACTGAGTAGAGAACAGAGAACAGTCACTGAACTTCTCAACATATCCTAGTTTTGTTTTTCTTGAATTGTCTCAAATAAGTATGAGCCTAAAATGATGAAAAAAAAAATTCCCAAATTTACTTTAGTTAAAGTATGCTAGTGTCGAACACTCACAATTTAATGTATCAGTTCAAGCACATGAAGTATTCTGAATTTCTATCTTAAATTAAGCATTTGTGCCTCAAAAAATATTTTTTATATTCATTATACTTTATTCAGGACAACATTTGAGAGTTTGACCCCCCACACACAAACACACAAAGTCACAACCCACATTCACATATTGTATAATGCCATTTTTTGTATATAATTATTACTGTATCATGCTTGCTGGTTTGCCTTGAATCCGTGAAAAAGAGCAATACTTCCCCTGAAATATTCATGGAGTTACTAAAAAAAGAGCAATTCATCACCTTAAATTTTTTCAGATAAAACTAAATCAATGAGTTATAACCTGTAATTCCCCTGGAAGTTCCTGAGTAGTTACAAGCAGTAGCCGGGGAAATAAAACAACCCAAGGGGAAAAAAACAGAGTTTCAATTAATAACAAAAATATCTATCTTCTTGCAAAAGGAAACTACATTTCTGAATATTGTAAAATTTAATTTACAGATGGGAAGTCTAGAAAATATGTACCATGATATAATTCATGCAAAGCGAAACTCATTCATCTATGGACACATTTGTTACATGTAATTCTTTCCCATTTCAAAAGGAAAGTCAGAAAGGTCTTCATCACAGCGTGGAAGCGAATCCAGTACTACGACCTCCAGGACTACGTGAACGTCTGGACCACATGCTTCCATCTGATTGGCCCACTGTATCTCCCCGAGATCCAATCACAAAGAGGCGTGCGGTCCCTCAACGCTGACGTGTGGGCGCCCGCATTCACCTGCCGCCGTCGGAGCCGGAGCCATTCAGAAAAGATGGCGGGATACCTGAGGGCGCTGGGCCGAGTATCGAGGCGTGCAGCTGCCGCGGTGCCTCAAAGCCCCGCTGGGCTCTCCTCGACCGTCGTGTGCCTCCCCGGAGGCGAGCGGAGGAACTGTAAGTCCATTAATACAACCGCAAATACCTCAATATCCTTTACTTTTTTAATCTCAGTTATGCGTTAATAAGTGGGTGACCTGATTTTCAACTTGGAACTAATGTGCGTTGTATTAATTGCCACGATAACATGAAGCCATAAACAGAAGAGAGCCTGCCAACAAGGCAATTTTAATAGTAATAGTCGCAGAAAAGTACACCGGGAATTGTTTCTCACTCGTAAAAAAACACAAAGAAAGTTGTGGATATGTTTCACACCCAACGCGATATATAGGCTCACTAATTTTGTTTACTGCCTGCCTGTGTGAGGACGTGGGACCACGTGATTTCAGACACGAAAACGGCCTTATTGGCAATATAACTCCTACCAAAGTCTCAAGGTCGGAAATCCTGGCAACTGCCTGGAAACTACTCTGCAAACCGACCGCTCAGGTGTGCATGTACAGATAGAAGTGGCAGATGAGATGATAATTCTTTGTGATTTTCAAGTTTGAGGGATTGTGTGGGATCATTATGTAAGGACAAAGTTTTACTGGCTGACACTGAAGTGTTTTTGCATCAGTGTAGTTTTGGCCTAAATATTTTTGGATGATTTGAATTAGTGGTCTTCAGCTGGCCAAAATTAAATAGAAAAAAAACAACAATGACTTTTTGCTAACGTAATCTAAATTCTAAACCTCTTTGCATAAAAAGAAAACCATGTGTAAATATTGAAATTATTTATTTAAAAGTGAGGTGATTGATTCATCTTTTCAGATTTCCACTTGCTAAGTAAATGCTGCATTCAGAAACATTCCACCGGGCGAGCTAGGCCAAAGGAAACAAAAGTTTGCAGTTTAATACTTGATAATTAATAATAGTCCATCGTTGTTACTGAATTCATAATTTGAAATAAGTGTCTTATTCAATGATATTGTAGAGCTCTTTTTGTAGGTACTTTTAGTTGAAATCATTTTTAAAAATGAATAATATAGGCCACGAATGTCTATGTTGGAAGTTCTACTGAGGAATATCATCTCTATTTCTGATGTCAGAAAAACATGGAAGGTAAACTAATGAGAGGGATTATGAATGGAGACTTGGCGAAGGACAACATGAAATGAAAAATCATTGCAAGTTATTGTCTGACTTAAAAATATTAAGTTGATGCCAAAAGCTCGATAATGTGAGTAAATGCACATTTTTCAGATGCCACAAAGCGGATCAAAGTGGACCAGCCGGTGGTGGAAATGGATGGAGATGAGATGACCCGCATCATCTGGGAGTTCATCAAAGAGAAGGTGGCTCACGCTGACCTGGAAGGCTCACTTCCACAACCTGATCAAACATTAGTTGATAAGTAATGACTGATAAGCAGAGTAGATAAGGTGACTTGCACTATTGAAATGTCATCAGTTCACATCCATGCCTTTGTATAGAGTCAAACAGCAAATCAAAACCTCACTCTCCTTGAGAATACCTTGGATACTTAATCTTTGAATCCCCAGCTAAAACCTGCACCTGTTTTTTGCATCTGTGTGTGTATATATATTTTTTTCTACAATTTATGATCATAAAGAAACTTTGACTTCATATCTTTCTCTGTTGGTATGTTTTTTTTTTCTGACCAACAATATCAATTCAATATAAAATTTATAAAAAAGTATATAGTATGTTAAAAGTATATAATAAAAAATACCTCTGGCACTCTATAGAATACAAATGACAGTGACAAAAAAAAATCACATCCATCCAATGGTTTTTTTTATTTTTAAATTTTTCTTTTTCCTCCAACCTTTGTTGACAAATTGACTATAAAATTCAGTACATGGTTGCTGTCGCACATAAAACTTGTTTCAACACTTTGTGTTCATCGGTGTCAGCTAACAGACAAATAATTCAGGAACATTTTGTTTGTAAAAGCTCATCCTGTCCAATGTAGAGTTGGAGCTGAAGTACTTTGACCTGGGTCTGCCTTACCGCGACCAGACCGACGATCAGGTAACTATCGACTCTGCGCTCGCCACTAAAAAATACAATGTGGCAGTCAAGTGTGCAACCATCACCCCTGATGAGGCCCGAGTCGAAGGTATGTTTGACTCATCAAGGTGCTACAAGTGCTACTGATTTAATTGGTCTTTGTGTGGTCTTTGTGTTCTCACCTTTAGTAAGAATAAAGATGCCCTTTTTTTTTTTTTTTAAAGAGTTTAAGCTAAGGAAGATGTGGAAGAGTCCCAATGGAACCATCAGGAACATCTTAGGTGGCACCGTTTTCCGTGAGCCAATCCTTTGTAAAAACATTCCCCGTCTTGTTCCGGGATGGATGCAGCCCATCACAATAGGCAGACATGCTTTTGGAGATCAGGTTAAAAAACACGAGGTTTTTCATTTTCAAAGAAACAGCCAAACAGACAGGAACTCACTCACATAACAAGTATCTATTTTTTTTTTTTTTTTTTTACACTGACAGTACAGGGCAACAGACTTTGTTGTTGACAAGCCTGGCAAGTTCAAGATTGTGTTTTCTCCGGCTGATGGGGGCCAGCAGAGGGAGTGGGTGGTGTATGATTTTCCTGCTGGGGGCTGCGGGATGGGAATGTACAACACTGATGAGGTAAGAATTACTGAGATTTATTGAAATGACAAAAATCTAAAAGCAAAGAAATCGATATAAATACAGATTGCTCCAATTAATTTTGGAATTTTCTTATTTAGTACAAATTGTTTTATTTGAATGAATGTCTGAAGAGCTCACTGATTCCTGTGTCATTAATGGCAGAGACACAAGCATGTGTGAGGATTTTTTTTTAATGTGTTTATTTAAGTACGTAACTCGTTGATCCTTGCATTTATGTAAAAGGAAGGCCTCCTTTCAGTGACCTTCTGAAATGATGATAATCGATATAGTTGGTTTCAAAATCCCATCCTTATTCCAAATTTTTTTTGACCTTTGACTTTTTTTGAATTTATTGACTTGGTCTTTGTAAGTTAATATAAACTTACAGAGTTCAACTTACAGATCCAGATAAAACCCCATAGTCAAATTTGCATCCGTCGTCTTGATTTTCCAATACAAATGCAATTCGCAAACTGAATAAAGAGCAGAAAAATAGAAAATCTTGTTAAATATTTTGTATTATGATTACCAAATATTGTATCACCTTGAAAAAAAGTGATATTTTTTGGGGTCAAGATGAAGATTATGGGTTAAACCCCCAAAACGTAATACATTTCTGTCAGTTTCACCAGATATCTTGACCAGTGGAATGACTGATATTATCTTGACTGTGACATGTGTTTTAATATTAGGATTTTCACAACAGTCAAAATGTGTACATTCACATATTTCTACAGTCCATCAGTGGATTTGCTCACAGCTGCTTCCAGTATGCCATTCAGAAGAGGTGGCCTCTTTACATGAGCACCAAGAATACCATCCTCAAGGCGTATGACGGGCGTTTCAAAGACATCTTTGAGGACATCTTTCACTCGTAAGAAGCAAACTGAACTTCCCACAATATACAGAATATTTTTTTTTTGTGTGTGTAAATTCTGAAAAAAGCTAATAGAACAGATGAACAGAACCGTAAACAGACAGTGTAAACCAGTCTCTCTACTGAATGTACTTTTCAATGTTTACGTGACTGATTGATTGAATTTTATAAATGAAGGCAATACAAAGCGACGTTTGACAAGTTGAAGATCTGGTACGAGCATCGTCTCATTGATGACATGGTGGCTCAGGTGCTGAAGTCTTCAGGAGGTTTTGTTTGGGCCTGCAAGAATTATGATGGTGATGTGCAGTCAGACATTCTTGCTCAGGGTATGAGAAGCTCCGTGTCCAAAATCATGTCATGAACCAGGGGAAACTCGTGTTTTATTGTCCCTCATTAGAATGTTTGTCTGCACAGGTTTTGGCTCTCTCGGTCTCATGACATCAGTCCTAGTGTGTCCTGATGGTAAAACTATTGAAGCCGAGGCAGCCCATGGCACAGTGACCAGGCACTACCGGGAACACCAGAGGGTGAGGGTTGCCACTTCTTGTGGGGTCTACTTTTGTAATTATGTGAAGGACATTTTACCCTGGATATACCATCTCTAATAACTGTAAGAGGGCCAGGAATGTTCTGCATTGTGTTGCTTAGCTACTAAAATGACATAAAATACAAGGTGTTTTTTTAAACAATTTCCTGACTGTAACTGAACCCATTTTTCTCAGGCAGTGTTTCACCTCAGCTTTGAGGGCATGCAAACCTGTAAATTTATGTGGTTAAAAATAGAACTTCATTGGACTTGAAATGCCTATGAGAGAGACACATATACACACACACACACACACACACACACACACACACACACACACACACACGCACATTCACAAACTCACGTATGCACGCGCACACACAGTTACTGGACTGCACTTTATAAGAACTGAGACTAGTTTTGCTGGTCAAGGACATATATAATTATATTGCAGACCTTAATCTAGGATTCTCACACACACACACACACACACACACACACACACACACACACACACACACACACACACACAAGCAGGCCAGTGGTCCTGTCCTGTTAAACATTCCAGTAATATCCAGTGCACCAGGCGCTGCACCGCCAGCTGCTGCTCCTCAGTCCTGATGGCACCCCGGGACACACAGCTCTGCTGCAGACCGATCTGTGCTGAGACTATTCAAATGAGACTGACGTTCAACTTCAGGTCAGACCAGCTTCTCTCTTCTTCCACCCTCCTCTGATTCTGCTGTTCGTCCGTTCCTCCCTCATCAGTGTTCTGAAAACATGGTGGTGGGTTTTGATTTAGGATGGGAAAAAAGGAAAATTGACACCAGGTCAAGGCATCATAAAAAAATTGCAGTTTGGGAGCCCATAAGGATCTGAGAAGGTCTTGCAAAGATTAGTATGTTTTTCTTTAAAAAGTCATACTTCTATTCCCAAATTAACTTTGTAATAACAAGAAAAACCCTATAGACTTGTTTGATTCAGACTGACTCCTACTGAAAGGAAATTTTTGATGTCATGGCCTCTAGAGGATGTGAAAGAGAGTGCAACACCATTGAATGTTTTAATCTGAAAGAGGAAAAATGTCCAATAACAAAAACAATATATTTTTTTCCTACTCTCAATATGCTTTCTATCTTTTCTATTTAGTTAAGGCTTACAAAGTGAAGATATTATTTCAAAACTGTTAAATCGAAGTTGTCCAAAGCACAAAAAAATGTCAAGCTCAACATATTCCTTCCAACCATTCACCCTTTTTAAATTTCTGTTTTTAGGGGGGATTTTTCCAAAAGTCTATCATTGTCATAGTTAAGTCAGTATATCAAAGTAAAATAGGGTTAGATTTCAAGGACATAAATCCCAACTTGAAAAGTGGACTTACCATCACTTGAACACTGGTAACATTCATAGTCATTGAAAACTTCCTCTTTTCAAGATAAACATGATAAGTGGTTTCAAGAAAAATGTCAACCTGAAATATTTATTTTCATGTTATTTAAGAGCAAGGAAAACATAAATGCCATTAGTGCTTTGGTGGCCATCTGTCTCGCTCAGCTACACATCACCAGCGTATATTTTTTGATGGCCTTCTCCACTCAAGGCCTCTTTAGTCTGAAAACCCCATCAGTCTCAATCCCATGTTTTGGAGCGTCTGTCGGGGAAGCCAGGGGTTCTCTGTCACTCACCACTGGCCTTTGGCGGCTGTGCTCCTCCTCTGCTGTGAGATGCTGTAGATCTCCTGCAGCTGCTTCTTCTGATCATCGCTGAGTGAGGCTGTCAAACACTGGTACCAAGCCGCATCAGTATTCTGGACTCCTGTGAAAAACACACACATACATTTATTAGCCTTTCAGTGGCCTATTCTTCTATCCTTACAATAAAGTAAGGCTGCAAATAGTGATTATTGTCATTACCAAATCCCCGACTGATAATTTTGAGATATTTGAGATTACAAATTGCATAGAAAAAAAGAGAGACATTATTATCGGGGTGCGGAGGGGGGGAGAGTGGTGCAGTGTTTGGGTTGGGTTTGGGAATTTGCATTTGTCTATGTGAGTTTCCTCTGGGGTTCTCTGGTTTCCTCCAACAGTCCAAAAACATGCAGTAGGTCACCCGAAGATCCTAAATTGCCCAGAAGTGTAAATGGAAAAAAATAAAATGAAAACAAATTGCCCAGACATGTGAATGAGAGAGTGAATAGTTGGATGTCTCTATATATGGCCCTGCGATTGCCTAGTGTGAGCCCTGCCTCTCGCCCAAAGACAGCTCTAGGCTCCACCTGCCCCACAACCCTACCTGCAGGATAGGTGGTATAGATATGACTGAATGAATATTATCGGGTTTAAACGGATGAAACTGAATTTGAAAATTGCAGCCTTTGTTTCTTGAACTATGACATTAACCAAGTAATCCATCACCAGGACAGATGGCCATAAATCTAGCGGTTGACAAATAATAGATTAAACATTACAGCTCTAAATGATATTGATTGTGCTAAAATTAACCTGGTGAGAATAGTAAACGGACTGGCATTTTTCTGATACTTCATACAAAAAATTACTCGAGATCAGTGACATTTCTAGTAAGGACAGCAACTCAAATTACTAAAATGGGTTGAATCATGTCATTGAGCCAATTATTTTATTTTCCCACACTTGTTATGTGTGAAAACACTAGCAGTTTTCCAAAAGTACTCATCTTTCAAATCTACATCACTGAGATGAGGTCTGCCATGCAACCAAGACCTGCAGGGGCTATTTAAAACTGACATACTGAGTAGGGCTGTTGTGAAGAACTGATACTCGTCTTCGCCATTGTCGTAGTCCAGGGGTGTGCTGTATTCCTCCAGTGGTGTTCCCTCAAAGCCGTCGTCATCCCAGTAGTCATCTTTGTCATCGTCATCGTCGTCTTCATCCCCAAGGCCCATGGGGACTCCAGACTGTTGCTGCATGGCGTCGCTGTTCTCGTTCACTTCGTCTTCATCACTGGGTATCTCCTCTGCAAATGCAAGACAGTGGTAAGACAGGCGTGGTTTGGCTCAGGTAGTTAGAGTGGTCATTTTGGAACAGAACGTTTCTTGTTTGATTCCCAAGCGCCTCCTCGCCTGCCAAAGTGTTTTTGAGCAATGATGAATGATGAATTTAGTTGAAGAGGTCAAATTTAGCTGATTTTCTGAATGTAATCACTGAATATGACAAAATAATTCTTCAGGCAATAAAATGAAAGATTTGTCTAGTCGCGCTTTTCCATGAAAAGGCTCTAGAGTTTTGCAGAAGCAACAGCATTGAAATCAGTGACCGAACTTTCAAAGGAACAAAACAGAAAAAAAACAACATACTGCTCCTATGGTGAAATCCAAGTCTCTAAAAGCCCTAACATGACATATATGTGAAAGGGCCCCATTCTTTCTGTGTTTTGATGGACTGTCAGCAGCACTTTGCGCCTGAGTTTTCAGCCATGAGATCATTAGTGGATATTGTGATATCACTATAAGAGAATAACTGGGCTCACAATGGGTGGGAGAAGAACATATAAGATGTTTTTTAAACTATTTTATTACATATGAAAACCATTAATTTCATTTTCTTATTAACTAGATGACTGGAATTTCATTTTTCAATATGCCTTAAAAGCCCTGATTGAACTCCTATCCTTTCTTCTGTGGCAAGACACTGCAACAACATGTAACTATCAGAATTTAGATTCATCATGTCACTGACTGAGGTGGCACAGTGGCGCAGTGGTTAGCCCTTCAGCCACACCAAAGCACCCTGGTTCAATTCAGAAAATGGGACGGATGGGATGGATGGATGGATGTCAATGAATGCCAGGTGGAAGTCTTAACCGAAATGAAACAGAAATGAGCTGGGAGAGACCAGAAATTTCTATATTATATTGAACTCTGAATATCTAACTACCTTTTAACAAGTCAGATTTTATTTTTCATAAAGACCTCTATAAGTTTTTCCTCAAAGGATGTATAAAAAAATGAAAGTGTACACCTACAATTTAGATAAAATTATGGACCATTGACGAGTGATTTCTGATAGTCAAATCAATAAGCACTCTATTCAGTCAGAATTAGTATGTTAGTATTACAAATTAGTATATACTAATAAGTATCTCTTATTAGAATTTGGAGAGTGAGGCAAATAATAGAGTCATGCAGCAGAATTTCTGATTTATAAAAAAAAAAAAAAAAGGATGATTTTGTTTTGTTTTCTTTTGCTAAGCCTGTTTTCCTCTGCTCTCTTTGTCTTGGGATTATATTTTTTCCCTAAAATCTCAAGTTTCTTTGTAATTTTGTTCCTAGTGCTCGTCTCTGATTGTGTCTCACCATTTTGGTCCTCATCCTGAATGCCAGTGCGAGACAACAGATCGGGTTTGCCAATGACGCGGGAGGCATAGAGGTGTTTCAGGCCGAGGAAGAGGAGCAGGATAGAGGGGACGATCTGGGCGGCGACACCCTCCAGTACCACTGGCCGGCTGGGCAGCTCCATCAGCACACTCAATCCAATGATGCACATCTTACGGTCATGGAGGCTGTTGAGTGGACAGAGGTCAGACTCAGACCAATTTGGACGCCAGCTGACTTTCAAAACAGTCTGTTCTCGTGATGAAGTAGGAAATAATAATAAAGTCATGCAATTTGGAGGAAATCCCAGATTGATATGGCATTTATATCTGTGGTCGAGAGAAAACACAAGCTTTAAGCCATTTCCTCCTAGGTGAGGAAGAAGCATCCCAATCACCCCAGAAAGAACTCTGTGTCATTCATCCACTGGTTGATGAAATGCGCTGTGATGGGCTGTGGGCTGTGTTGGAAGCGCGTGTTGTCCAGCGTATGGATGAGCAGGGCCGGGTTGTAGTAGAGGGCAGCAATAGCCACCTGCAGGCACATGGTCCTGAGCTCACTGGACTTCACACCCCTCATCAGGCGCTCCAGCACTGCCTCCACAAATAGAGGGATGCACTGCGGCATGGGCAAAATAAAAACAAAATCAAACTATGACTCCCACATTTCAAATTTGCAGAAGTTCGTTCCAACCAATTTAATACACATTAATATCCAGACTGGTTTTACAGGTGAAACTGAAATCAGTAGACCTTGTCAGAACCCTAAATACTGAAATTTTGCATTAATTCCAAACATACAAGATGAATTTTGTGCCGAAACAGAGTAAGAATAAGCAGTTAATCATAATATCAAGGAATATCTGAAATCTCCCACTTCTTGCAGTCTCGGTTTGAGAAAAGGAAAAACACATTCCCACAGATATCACTGTCAGACAAGTACTCATTCTATTTGCACTTTTTTTCACTTGCTAAGACAATTTGAGAGACCTAGTTACAGATGTTAACTCAGCACGAGGAAGTGGCTTTTGAAGAGAGGCTCAACAAAGGGTTGAATTAATGAGACAAAAACTAAATCTCTGTCACTCTTCGACAAAATATTTTCCTACAAATCCTAATGAAGGGTGTATTTTCCCATTCACGTGAAAGGGACTCTGGAAGCAGTCCCTCCTGCACTTAGATAAAGTCTATAACTTATATATTCTTTTCATGTATACAAAGACCTCCATTAAGTTCAACCCAGATTTTTTTCAGTTCATGTTTAAGCTGATGGACTGCGGCAAACTTGACCACACCTTCAGCTTGCATCTTTTGACAATCCATAAGGATGACATTGAACATTTTTTTAGCATCATTAAACTATCATTACATTGCACCATCACTAGTGTAGAAGTCATTGGTATCAGTGTTTACTTTTTTGACTGATGTTGTAGAATAGTGCTTCCTACGTAATACTTCTAGTCAATGCTGGAGATTGGATTATCAGATTATCAGTTGTCTGCCCCCCTACCCCCCAACACTCCCCAACCCTCAGCTGTTTGGAATAAGAGTCCTCAGGGTATAGTTACTACAGGAGGAGCTCAGTTAAATATCTTAAATAACAATGATAATAATAATACATTTATTGGAAGGGCCTTTCTTATAACTCAAGGACATTTTACATGAGAGAACAGTGGGTCTAAACAACATTTTAATTGTTTTTTCAGTATGGCGCCACTGATTTAAACTTGTCCTCCACATTTCCTCTGAACAAATACCTGAAAATTCAGTTAAATTTTAGTTACCAAGCATAAGAAATATTTAAAGTTGCATCTCTGAGGCTGGCTGAGTATTCCCACAATGCTTGTAAAATAACGTTTTGACATTTGCTCATAGAAACATTGTTAGTGTGAGACTTAAGGAGTCAAATGGGTCATACATAGTAAATAAACTGTTATGTTCCCCAAATAATTTTTAAATAAGCTTTCCAAAGCCTTATTAGTGATGTAATACAGTTTTTGTAAGTGTGTTAAAAACGATCTTGTCTTGTTCTGACCTGGTCTATGCCCCTGCCTTTGCATTGCAAGATGATGACCTCCAGCAGTTTTGCAGCGTGACATTCTGCATCCTCCCCGGCATCAATGGTCAGCACCTAGAAGTGAGGAAAGGCCCAATGAGACAAACAATCAAGACTGTCATTGTAAAAAATAATTACAAAAAATACATGTATCTGATAAAACAGTTGTGAGCAAACCTTTTTGCACATACTGTAGATGACTTCTAAGTGCTTCGGATTGGATAAGAGCATGTCTGTATCCACAGTAACATAGTTATGCAAAAGTGGCATCATATCTGCAACATAAACATTGATCATTATCAAACATGGGAACATTTGTTTCTACAACACATATTCAATCCCCACCAAAATATAAGTTAATTGGGTTATTTTTAATTGTTTGTTTTGTAACTGTATGTGCGCTAAAGATAGACAAACCAGTGAAGTAGTCAAAGCAGTCATGCTGAAAGACCTCATACAGGACCCCGAGCAGCTGCCACATTTGGGGGGAGACTGCCTGGCAGGTGAGCCCAAACGCTAGCGAAAGGATCTCTTCATAGAATTCTGCAGAAAGTATGAGGCACGTTAAGAAACTAATGCGACAGCCTTTGCAGTGAGTGTACCCCGATCCATATGACATTTGAACTGCATGGCCAACTGTTTGCTTCTACTTCCCCTGGTTAAAATCTGCACCATTCATCAGCCCTAGTTAAATCTGCAAGCAGAAAACAGCACTCCATACCAGTATATTCACATTTCACATACTGTATATTCTTTGTACAAATATTTCAAAAATGTCAATACATTGTAATGTATGTAATTTATTCATTTCATTCTGGACTGTATTCTTTTCAAATTTGTAAGTTAATTATCCACCCATCACATCCTGTATATATAGATTCAATTTCATCCATCCATCCATCTATCTATCAATCACTTCCAGCAGAACCAAGTATGGCTAAAAACACAAAGTACATTTAATGCTAATTGTTGCTATTTTTGGTAGGTGATGTGATGGGCTGATGAAAAGTATATGATAAAGGTACCATGCATCTAAACAGCAATGTCTCGCCTGCAGAGCAGTGTCTTGCACTCAGAGTCAGTGTATGCTAAGCTAGCTGCATTGCAAGAGAGAAAGTCCGAGTTTGCTTGTCATACACAAGAATCACAACACAAGAGTATGTTTTTTGGTGGCAGCAGAGATAAAAGATTGTCACATAGATCACACACAAGCTCTGTGGAAATGGGAAGAAGCACCACTCCGAACCACTTTAGTTGTACAAACACTTGAATAAACGGAGAGAGGCAGCACTCGAAGTATTCTGGGTTCTAACTTTCAAATGTTTTATCGATCCCAGTTGCAAATGCAAAACTCGAGTTTCACTCAAGCCCATCCAACTTGACTAGAAGAGGTCATGAATATTATTCTGTCGGCCATATTTGGCTTTGATTTCCCTTGCTTTGGTGTCTTATAGAGATTTTTTGACAGTCTAAACTTCAGAACACAAAGGAAAATACACTAGTTTCTCAAATCTGTTGGGAAACATCAAAAATGAGTAAATGTAGACTCTGTAGACTCTGTTGTCTTATGTGCATTTTTATTTGACCCCTCGCTTTGTGCTGCATGTTGTGCATCTCCTGCTGCTCCTCTGACAGGCAGGACGATGACATTAGATTTGTGGTTAACAGTTATGCAGATATTTATGGGCAGTTGTGCCGATGTTTTTTGGTTTTCAGTTGCAATTATTAAGTGTATATGTTCTTGAGAAAAACATCAAGTCAAAATGCTTTTTATTTAAATCTGTTTAGCATTAACTGAACTTCTCCAAAAAGACAGCTGGTTAAGGTGTTAGCTGCTGATAATGATTGCGTGGTGAACTGAGCAGACTGGGCTTTCAGGAAGTTGGACTCAAAAAGACTGGGGGTCAAAGTCATTCCCACATTTTTAGGGGACAGGGGAACGCATCTCCACATGCCTCAGTGTGACCGAAAGAAAATGAATGCATCAACCACTTGTGGAAAAAAAGACATGTTTCCATACTTCCAAATCATCTTGTATATAACTTTAATGTTATGGCTTGTAACTGCTGTATATTCAGACATTTCAAATTGATAATGAGTTATTGTACTTTGATTTGGTTTACTTAAACAACCACCAAGATAGAAGCTTTCCTTTGGGTGGGAGGTGGGATTCAGGGGTCGTTGAAATAGCACCAACTTTGCTGTGCTCACCACAATGTAGAAATGTACTGCTCTGTTTTGACAGAAGAAGGTGGAAACTACTGCTGTGTAATATGAACATTTTTCTCCACTTGTTGATGTTGCTGATATTGTAACTATTTTGAACATTTATTTTATGTAAATAAGATGGAAAAGCGAAAGGGTAATGCTTTATACAGATCAGGCTGATAAGTATTAATGCTTTATACAGATCAGAAAAGCATTATGTCATAATAATTCTGGTTAATAAATAATAATGCATATTAAACATCATACCTATTGTTATACCTTAAGATGGTAAGCATCAAAGTAACACAGCAGATTTGTAACTGTAATAAAGATGTTTATGATCCATTAGGCGACCACTGCAAGAAACTCTTAAGTGTAATGTTAAAAAACATTTTAATAAGTTTTGAATTAAAGTTTCTTGCTTTCTTGCTTAAAATCTTATAATAAAAGAAGCATGACTATTATGCTTCCATGACCATCTAGTAACACTGCTGATATGGGTTTCATGAAGCCTTGGGAGTACTTTATTGCCTCACATGTACGTGTGGATGTGTGGGTGGCCCTCCATGAGTATTTCCTGCTGCTTTATTGGGTCACTGGCCAGGTGACAAAAATCCAAAGGTCCAGAAGACAAACCATTCCAATTACCAGGAATACCAACACACCCATACACACATGCACACATGCAGTTGCATGAATCTTATCAGCCGAGACAGATTCACGATGCATCTCTATACAAAATTAATAACAGGGAGCTTCCGGATTAATTGTTTTGTAGCCTGTGACTAAGAACAATAAAACTCATCCTGCCAAACTGCAGCAAAGAGTTTCCAATCTTATTCTATTAATGTTCCTCTTCACTGTGCATTTTATCCTAAAATCTTGATTGGTGGACTCAATATAATACACCCTCCAGGCGGATAGGGTTTTATTTGTTAAAAAACAAGAAGTCGGGGAAACCATTGATATCAATATTACTGTGGGAGGCAAAGAATCAGTACTGAAATTCCACGGCAACCCATTCATCCTTACTTGATATTTTTGCAGTTAAAATGTAACCTACAGATGCAGGTAAATAAATACATAATACAGCGAACTGCACCCCTGTTGTACTTCTGTAAAGACCTTCCCTGTAAACTGCAGGCCAGGCTAGGAACATAAAATGAAACCCAGATGCAAGATTAATCAACTCATGTTGGCAAAATTTTGAAAGAGCAGGGATCTGAATGAACATGTGCAGGGGGGAGGAAAAAAAACACACTGAGCACACACACCTGCCATACCTATGATGGGCTTCTGCAAGACCAGGCCAATCACCTGCAAACAGATGCCTTCTAGCTGCTGCGTGATCTAGCGATAGAACAGAAGAAATATTGTGTTAAAGTTTGTGTACGTGTGTTTCCGTTCATGATGCAGCACAAAGGTTACAAAACTTAATTCTGACTACGACGTTTAAACCATTTAACGATAGTCAGTATATCACAACATTCAATGTAAAAAAAAATATCAATATTACTCATACTAACTAAGAGAAAAATAGCTTTTCTTTTCATTTTTAGTTTTTTAAAAGAAATCTACATTTTTAGCAAGATTTCTTGAATTTTTTATGCTGCGTGGGAGTTTTTAAAACTTTTTTTTCTTTTAAGAGCGTTACTTTTACCCCATTGTCTGCCATTTTATCACACCACTGGCAACAATTTATCTTTAAATTTGAAGTTCTTTTCAATGAATATATTGGATTCTCTCAGCTTGTTTTTGTTTTTGTGTATATATGTGTGTGTACATTGTCAAGCAGCTACTCTGAGAACATTTGGGCCTTGTTTCAAATTACTTTCATTTTATCCATCATCTGCCGCTTATCCTGCACTCAGGATTGCGGGGGATGCCTAAGTCTATCCCGGCTGTCATTGGGTGAGAGGCGGGGTACACCCTGGACTGCTCGCCAGTCAATCGCAGGGCCACATATACAGAAAAACAACATTCACTCACTCGCTCATTCGGGGTAATTTTTCCCAATTTTTTCCAATTACCCTGCTGCATGTTCTTGGACTGTGGGAGGAAACTGGAGAACCTGGAGGAAACCCACGCAGAAACGGGGAGAACATGCAAACTCTACACAGAAAGGTCCCCTTTTAGAATTGAACCACGGTCCTTCGTGCTGTGAGGTTGAAGCACTAACCACAGCACACCGTTCAGTAAGCGCAATTTACGAGTAATTTTTTATTTTATTTTTCATCTCATAATTTTCTCTTTATTTTCTTTTTATGTAGAAGTATTTTTTGCAATGATATCTTCATTCTTTCTGAGGTTAATAAAACTGAGGCAGTTTTTACATGTGTGTATGTGTGAGTGTGAGTGTGTGCACATGTGTGACCTCCTTGTGGTCCTCCATGACAGTGAGGATGGTGTCAATGGTACTGAGGATGCCCAGGGCCATTACTGTCTTGTCCTCATTCTCTTCATATTCCTCACTCTGAAGAACCCTGGTGAAGATCTCCGCCTGAATGAAGAGCCAAACACAAGCTTGTTAAACACACTTTGGTGACAGAACATGAATTTTTGAATTATTTGACACAGTCAAATGTCCTACCAGGTTCTGCGTCATGTCCACCGCAATGGCAGCCACTTCCTGGTTGTACTCGCAGATCATCTTCTGAATGACATTTGTCAGGTCATCGTTCTCCGTCTCCTTAACCACATGAAGCAGCTCCTGCATGACGGGCCGGACGTACGGCCTGATGTACAGCTTGGCTACACACAGAGACAAAAAAGATGCATTTTGTATTTATAAAGTCTTCTTAACGTGGTTTGGAGCAGTGACTCAAAACAAGACTCAAAAAAACCTCTTCTGCCGCTCACCACCCACAGGCTCTGCTTCAAGAACGAATGTAAACCATTAGAGTGAAAAGAACCAGCACTTGAGCCCAGACAAACATGCACCTGTTTGTTCAGTGTTGACTAATAGTTCCCTGATGTATTCAGTCATTCTATGGAGATTTCTTTCAATGGCTGTGATAAATATCAAAACAGATGTGAGAAATGTGATAATATACATTATGAAACTATTATAAAAGTGTAATGCAATGATGTTAATTATATTAATTTAATATTGACTTGAATTTGTGTCACATTTCATTTAAAACAAATAATTTTTTCCTTTCATGAGATGAATCACCAGCCATCTTTTTCAAAGCTCACTGCTAGCACAGTTCTTTCACAGACCTTGTTCCTGGTTGCTGACCAGCGTCTGAAGAGCAATGGCCGCCTCCACTTTGACTGGCATCTCTTTGTCATCCACCAGATCCTGCTTGACCAGCTCAACTGCGTTCCTTAGCACCAGCTCGTCATGGAAGCGGAGCGGGCTGAAGCAGTGGAGCACCCAGCACGACTGGCAAAGATGGGAGTTGAGCACTGACATGTCACTGCCTTTGTAACCACCACTGTAAGTGCACCTGAACAGGCTCATCGCCATATATCTAGGGACTGAAATAATAACTGACCTTCATTCAGATTTATTTGTACATTATTTCCTGACAGATTTGCTGCTCCCACTTTTGTTGGAAATCTACAACATGCAGCAACATCCTGCTGAAACTGTCTCTTGGTTCTTGTTGTTTTTTTTTCATAGTAAAAAATCTATGACACATAATTATACACTTAATTACAGGCACAAAGCAATTATCTGGATGTGATCACTGAAAACTCCAGTTACACCACTACAAAAAAAATGAATAAATGAAAATAAATTAAAAAAAAATATTTAAAAATCCTTGTAATTTCCCCATCATTTTGCTTGATTATCTTATATCATAGATAAAATGGCCTGACTCATAAATTTGAGAAACTGAAACTTGGCGGAATTAACAGCTATTTCTCTGAACTTAAAAACAAACGACAAAAAGATAAAATGAAATCATAAATCACAAATGAAAAAAAACTGTCATCTCCCCAAAAGCACTTTTGATGCCACCTTGTGAAAAGCTGCCTCATAAAAGCCAGTATGGATCTTTCACTTCATACATTATAGAAAAGTATCATTGATGCACTTGCAGATGGAGTACACTCTTATTTGGACTGAAGTGCAGCTCTAAATATAACAAGTACCAGAGTATTAAGAACCTTGAAATGTACACCTCAAAATTGAGCCAATATATTGAATTCATGATCAGGGCTAAAGAAAAAACTGCTAAAATGACTGAAATTATAAAATTATTAAAAACAATGAATATATTTAGTTCATTTTAAGCCTAGTAAAGACACCTCTGAAGATTTCAAACATCCTTTTAATGGCAGATCCAGTTAATAACGAAGATCACCAACAAAATTATTGTACTTGTTTTTGCACAGCTAGTTGTTTTTTTTCTTTTCCCTCTGTAAATCCCAGCGGGGAAGGGTGCATAAAACATATTAAGTCATTTAGAAGTTGGCTTTTGAAATTTCAAGTAGTACGGTAAATGCTTTGGTTACCAAAAACTAGAATCTAACGCTGTAGTGGCACAAGTGTCTTACCCATTGTTTCAAATATGAATTTGCATTGCATATTGACTTATGAATCGGCATACATTGGTTGTCATAGATATATAATCACAATATGTTGTACTCCAGGCTTCACTTACTCTAGCTCTCAGGTATCCTAGAGGAGAGTTGAGCAAAGGGAAGACGTAGTTTTGCAGCATCAGCTCCATTTGCTCCCTGTACATCCGCTTCTGTAGGATGAGACACCACAGCAGTGTAGGCACAAGTCGCCAAGAGTCCCATAATTTGAAGGAGTGTTTCTGTCCACACAAAGAAATTCTCTCACACGCAGCTGAGCCATCCTACCTTCAGCAAGAGCTCAGCCAGAGCACCGATGCAGTGCAGTGCCCCGTCTTTCCTGCGGGGGTCAGCAGAGGGGTCCATTAGAATCTGATGGCAGAACTCCATCATCTGAGGAAGCACCTAAGGCCATGACAGAGACAAAATAAAGTTCGGTTTCACACATTTTGAAAGCAAACAAGAGAAAAGGCATTCTATTAGAGCAAATTCTGGTATCCAGTTACAGATGTTTTACTTGACTTACAATACTTGACTTTAATTGAAACATTTTTGTTGATTTTTTTAAGAAATATTACACATCATTTATATATTACAGACATATGACATGGATTTAATTAACACTCATTTCAACTTTTGCTTTAAAAATCATGTGGTGACCATATTTTGAGGTTGAAACAAAAGGGAGCCAATGCCTGCTTGGTATCTACTGGGGGATGCTAGCATCTGGTTAGCATGCATTGTTAGCAGACCTACGAGGCTGAAGGCTGTATCACATACAGTCTACCCTTTAAGCTTTTGGTTTCTACTGACCCTGGTTCAACCCTGACAACAGAGCCCAGATGTCAGTGGGTGTTTAGGGTTTTTGTCCTTTGTGAGGAAAGTGTTTGTTGCATTTTGAAGAAACAGTTTGGTGACTAAGTACACTTGCCTCCTTCCTCTTGCGAGCAGCTTTACACAGAAGGCTCTGGGCAGCCGTGGCAGGAAGCGCATGATCGTCATAGAGACCTGGAACAGACACACAACAACAACATCAATGATAGGTGTCCCCAACTACATGAGGCCAGTGCATACTCTGAGAGAACAGAGAATTTTATTCTGCTTTCTCGAGGGGGCAAGAACAAGTACAAAGTTTGTTCAGGCTACAATGTTTCATATTTCACAAGAAAACTCAAGTGCAGAACTCCTGGGAAGTCATTGTAGGCCCAACCCAGAGTAGTACACGTATTGCTAGCAAGCATTGGGGAATCTGAAAAAGAAAATACAAAAACGCTGTGACAGCACGTTGATGATAGCAGGGATGGCAGTTTTTAAGTTGATGAGGGAGGAGCAGGATGTTTGGTTAGTTTTACTCATGCTAATAACAACTGCACAGGCTGAACAGTGCTGGGGATTTGATTTCCTCCAGTTGAGGTCACCACCCTGCTTTATCTGTACACTGTTAAATGATTTTTCTCTATTTTCATTTGGTTATTATCTTCTTTTCATATTTTTTAGCCAATAACTTGACAATTGTTTTTTCCTGACAAGATACTATGTATTGGGAGTAACACAGACAAAAAGGCAGCTTTTGTATTTTGTGTTAAAAAAGATCAGCTGCCGTCTTTATCAGCATCTGTCACTCTTGGTTTGTCTACAAAACTGAAACATTTGATAGATTTTATGTATAATCTTTATAAAAGTAAAAGAGAGTGAACTAACATTTTGACAAAATCTTTTGTGAAAATTAAATTTTTGAGAAATTTCTTGCAGATATTTAGACAATTGTGTTCCTACTTAGGATTCTTTTTGGCAAATTTCCAGACAATTTTAGGGCAAATTTGTAGACACCGTGCACTGACAGTTCTGTGCTTGTAATTTACAAATAGTCCAATTGCTATAATTTTATTTGCAAATAATATTATTTAGGAACTTCTACTCTCTTTCTCTGTCAATTTAAACACAATGAATGAAAGATTGACAACGTCAGTATGAAAAAAAAAGACAATTTTAAGACTTTAAAATCTATCTTTGGACCTCAAGCTAAAATATTATGTAGTGCAGTCTTTGATTTTGATGAGACTACAGCATAACTGAAAGTAAAAATAATATCAACATCAACTGTTGTCACAAACTGCAAATACATCAAATGCATTAGATATTCTGACACTGACAGCACAACCTATATTCAACCAAATATCAATGTCTTTACACTGCTGGTGTCCAACGGAGAGCACTTACAGCAATATATTTGGTAAAGGTTGACATTAACAAATTTGATATTTGCATATCAAAATATGATATGCAAACATCTCTCACCCATAAAGTATGATACACCATGGGTGGCACTCACTGAACTTCATGCGGATGTACTCGTACGGGTCCTCCAGCCACAGCTTCTCATCTTCCTCTTTGTAGCACATGAGAGGGAAGATCACCTCCTGACATAAAGCCTGGAAGAGACAGAGGTCTTGATAAGCTATGAAACAGGATTATGACAATGTAATTAGAAAGTTACTGTTGGGGTCAATTGGAATTCCTTTAACAGAATGTGATGGTGGAAATCTTTTTCTACAGGTCCTTTTTTTTTAATAGCTATAAATAGTTGTTATTACAGGAGAAAATATCTTCGTTTCAGGGTTTCAGGGCACCTCAATGTTTTCCCCTCTCATACCCAAACCCTGACTTTGAGAAGTATATGAAGCATCTGAATGCCATGAATTAATCAGAGCTGCCAATGCAGACTAAATGCATCTACTTGTTTTCTTGTAATTTTGTTTTAGCGCTGCAAAAGTCCAAGAACTTCTATCGAATTGCAGATTTGTGTAATGAACTGTGATTTTATTACCAATTTTGCTAATTAGATAATTGCACATCTGAGATTTTTTTTGCAAATTTTAGCTAAATTCACAACAAATGGTTTTCTTTAAAAATCATTTTTAAAACAATGATTAGAATTCAATTTTGTCAATCATTAAAATTATTCCTTGTAGATTTTAGAAAAATTCTGAAAAAAAAACATTGTGTGGAATTGATGTGATTTGTTGAATTCTTACATATTTACACAGTGAATTGTATTCTCTTGTACGTTTTAAAACAAATAAGTAAAATTATAAAGTTTAACCGATGTAATTCACATTTACAACATTTACCAAGAAATTGGTGCTGGGAGGTTAACCCATGTCATTCATTTTTAATACTTTTCTTGAGGTATTTCTAAAAAGAATATTGTTTTCCAGACCCATCCCCATGTGTGTAAGATATGAAATAGATACATAAACTGCATGATGATATGATAGATGAAAGACGGAAAAGACCTGCATGTGCGGCTTCATCTGTTTCCACGTCAGTGAGTGTGACAGGCCATGGTTAAGGTAGTTCAGGCACTGCTGCAGGACGCGAGGGGTCACATACTGCTTCTGTCGGTGCTGGTCCACCACCTTTAGCAGAACCTAGACATTAAGCACCACAAACACATGCAGGCAGGCATGGAGGTACACACGTGCGCGCACAAACACACATACACACACGTCAAAAGCACATTTATTAAAAGCCAAGCAACATGCTCAACAAACAACTTCAGAGGTTGAAGCCGCTTACTTGCTGTATGCCCACAGCATATGTCTTCACAAAAAAGTCGGCAAACTCAAAGTACTCCTTGGTCACATTGCCAGGGCTTCCATACCTGTCAATCAAATCAGGAGCATGTGAGAAGCCTGTTGCCTGCTTCATTGCATTTAGTGAAGAAGTCAGTTTGTTCCTTCAAATAAGCACAAGTAAATGTTTGGAGCTCTTCAACAAGACAGTCTTTAATGTTTCTTAGCTTTCATTTATAAGACTGAACCATCAGCATAGAAAAATGATGAGCAAAAGTAAGCTGCCCATGTGTTACTCATGTTTAGTAAAACAATAATGGGATGAGTACATTCCCTGCAGAGACACTTCTGTTAAGATTTTCCAGCTCTGAGAATATACTTTCTATATTTACCGCTGGAAAGGAAATACATAACTATCGATTTCAAACGTAAGGCCTTGATTTATTGTTACCCATACGATTTGCAGGAAATGCAAGAGCAGATGCAAACTCACCGCTCGAACAGTCTGGTGATGATTCGCAATGCCCACTTTTTACACTTCCACCAGGCCAGCTCAGGCCGGTCATCCTCATCCACTTCCAGTGTTTCCTACAAAGTGTGGTTGGGCACACATGCACGCACACACGCAGGCACGCAGACACATGCATTTCAAATTTACTATTTTCAAAAACTCAAGGAAAAAGTTAGAAATGTAGCCTGTTGCAATCTGGAATTGATTAGAAAGAAAACTGTGATTAAAATCAGCTCAAACTTGTTTACGCACATCCCTTATATACGTTTGTATGAGTGTTTGTGTGTGCGTGTTTGTGTGCTTGTGTGTGCAAGCATATCTCACAGCAGGGATGTCCCGGTCCATTATGGCTCTGAGAATTTCCATCCACTGTGTCATCACTGTATTGTTGATCAGTTGGAGGGGCAGTGAGTACTGAGGAAGAGCATGATACGATGAATCATCATTACCACCATTACTAATATTGCAACCAATAGTGTTTTTAACAAGCAAAAAAATCCAATTGGAATTTTCTCATTTGCCATTTGGAGAGATGTGTCGACATGAATCCCTTTAAATCTGAATGAATAACCTTAGAACCAAATACACATTGGTCTTGTAATAAAACAGTGAGACATTATTTAATTACAAATTATACACTTTTGGGTCCGGTTTATTTTAGGATTGCCAGGCCTGATAAGTGCTTCAACACATCACGAATATTTGTTTTAAAGATACTTTTTATAATAATTTAATAGTGCGATGATTTCAAACAATTACCATTTGTTGTGAATTTTTTAACACTAAGAAAAACCCATTTAACATCCAAAACTGAAAAATCGAAAAAGTTGCTAAAAACTAAATATTATAAAAACCCGATAAAACAATTTCAAAATGTTTAAACTAATTGTAGAAGCCACTAATTTATTTTAGAAAAGTTTTTGACTGTAGAGAAAATAGAAACTTTGCTGTTATCATAACCAAAAACCATTGATACATTTGAATAAATAGCATATTTAGGATTAACACTAGTTAAAGGACAAGCCTCCCCTGTAGATTGTTCATCCTCCGGATTCGAAGTGTGTTGACTCTCAAGTAGATGTACTCACATACACACACAAACACACCTGTACAAGAGCATGGAAGATCTTCAAGATCTGTTTCTGTATTAGGACAGAGAAGATAGTGGCATCTGGCAGCAGCTGGCTAATAAGCTGTTGTATTCTTGGTAGAAAGATCTGCATGGCAGCGAGCAACGGCTCCCTCTCATCCGCCTTCCTGTACCTGAATGTATACACACAAACACAATAGTACCTGTCAACAGAATATATCAGAAGTATCAAAAGTATCTATAATGTATCAAGCAAAATATTGTCATCATCAAGCGAATTCACACTCGTGATAATTGGCAATGCTGTTCCAACGAGATGGCCGGTACATCAATTTGACACTAGAAAGACATTGATGTAACATCAGGAAGATGGAATTTTATGACTGGCAGATGTTAATTTAAGATAGGAAAAATGTATGTGTAGCCTCTAAAAGGTGCCAGTTTACTGTCAGAAAGGCTCACTTGAATGTGAAAGGGATATAATTTGACCTTCAGAAAGAGAAAGATGTAATTCTAGAATCAATTAGCAGGAACAGAAACCTTCATTTATGAACAGTGGTCATTAAAGCTTTGGAAAGGAAGAAGCAGATTTGAGACTTCTTTGGATTGGGCACTGAAATAATGAGCTTCACTAAATACAAGCACAATTAATTACAACAATGCCATTTTCTGATCTCCAGTTTTTGACGTCCGTAAATTACTGAATAAAACCCAAAACTAACTACGTTTTTTGTTGGAATATCATCCCAACACCAAGGTTTGTTCTCATGATTGACCTGTACACAAATGAAACAGGAAAGCACGAAACAAGCAAAATTGGACAAAGCTTTCAGTAAAAATAAAAAATGTAAACAAAAAAGAAACAAAGGAAGATCAGCAAATATCGGTAAGTAAAAGGATAAAGAGGTTACTAACTCATAGGTCTTGACAAGCTGGTAAAGCGCCAGCAGACTGCCATACCAGCTGCCACTGTTCTGCGACTGCAGGTACATGCCAATCTTGTCCACAATGGCAGTCCAGCGGCCGGGAAAGTCGTGCTTGATGATTGCTCGCAGGCACATAGTCAGCTGGGTGCTGGGAGAAAAAGCTTGATTAATCAACATTCACATTATCTATCCATCCCTCTATCCATCTTCTACTGCTTATCCAGGGTTGGGACGCTGGGGCAGCAGCTGAAGCACAGAGGCATAGACTTCCCTCTCCCCAGCGACTTGGTCCAGCTCTTCTGGGGAGGTCCCAAGGTGTTCCCAGGCCATCCTAGATATATAGTCTCTCTAGGGTGTGCTGGATCTTCCCCAGTGCCTGAACAGATTCATAATAAAGGGCAGCCCTGAAAGAGTGCAACCCTCACCAAAAGCGAATTCGACTTACAATCGGCAATGGGGACCATACTCTGAAACCGATCATACAAGGGCCAAACAAACCCTTATTACAGGGTCCAGTACCCCATATTCCTGGAACAACCCCCGACAGGATTCCTTTTGGAACACAGTCAAATACCTTCTGCTGGTCCACAAAACTCATATAGGCTGGTTGGGCAATCTGCCATGCGCCCCAAAAGGACCCTGCCGAGGGTATAGAGCTTTTCTGCTGTTCCACAGCCAAGATGAAAACCATACTGCTACTCCTGGATCTGATCCGGGTTCAATGACCCGTTGGGACACTCCTCTCCAGCAATTCTGGATAAACTTTTCCAGGTAGGCTGATGAGTGTGATTCCCCTGGAGTTTTAGCACAGCATCGTTTTCACCTTTTTAAAGACAGGGATCACCACTCCAATTTGCAAATCCACAGGCAGTTCCCCCCCAAACGGTGCTGCAGAGGCGTGTCAGCCAGGACAGCCATACAATCCAGAGCCTCAAGGAACCCAGGGTAGATCTCATACACCCCCAGGGCCCCTTCACAAAGGAGCTTTTTGACTACCTTGTCAAATACAACCACAAAAATAGGAGAGTCCACCTCAAAGTCCCCCGACTCTGCTTCCCAACTCGAAGGCATGTCATCGGGATTGAGGAGGCCGTGGAAATATTCCTTCCACCGATCCACAATATCTCTAGATGAGACACTGTACACAGTGTTGACAGCGTACCACTCCTCCCTCACAAGAATGGCGGACCAGAATAGATGGTGGACCAGAATCTTCTTGGAGTCTTCCTAAAGTTATTCTCCATGACCTTACCTAATTCCTCCAATGCCTGAGTTTCTGCCTTTGCAATCACTATAGCAGCGTGGTGCTTGGCCTGCCGGTACCGGTCAGCTCTCCAGAAAAGCTCAGTGAGATTCCTTCTTCAGCTTTACGGCATCCTTCACCGCTGGGGTCCACTAACGGTGCTCGGGGATTACTGCCCCAACAGGCACCGACAACCTTATGGCCACAGCTCCAGTCTGCCGCCTCGACAATGGAGGCATGGATCATGGCTCAATTTGACTCAATGTCTCCCTCGGGACATAGTTGAAGCTCTGCCGGAGGTTGGAGTTGAAACTCTGTCGGACAGAGGACTCTGCCAGATGTTCCCAACAGCCCTCACAATCTGTTTGGGTCTGACAGGTCTGACAGGAATCCTCCTCCACCATCAGAGCCATCTCTTCACCGGCTGGTGATCAGTTGATAGCCCCATCCCTCTCTTCACTCAAGTGTCCAGGACATGAGGCCTAAAGTCCAATGACATGACTTCAAAGTTGATCAACGAAATACAGCCTAAGGTGAGTTGGTGCCGGGTACACACACCTTTATGTCTGAGCATGATGTTCATTCTGGACAGTCGTCCATAATGACAAGCACAGAAGTTTAGTAAGAAAACTCTGCTCGGGATCAGATCAGGGGGACTGTTCCTCTCAATCACTCCTTTCCAGGTCTCACTGTCACCCCCCATGTAAGCGCTGAAGTCCCCCTCTCTAGCAGTGCTCTCTTGCGGCCCCTGTCGGGACGCCAAAAAAGAGTCGAAGTCTGAACTTCTGTTGGGTGCATAGGCACACACAACAGTCAGTACCCGTCCCCCAACCCAAAGGCAGAGGTAGGCTACCCTCTCATCCACTGAATTAAGCCCCAACATACAGACGCCTATTCAAGGGGGGCAATCAGTATGCTCACACCTGCGCGGCAGCTCTCACCAAGGGCAACTTCAGAGTAGAAACGAGTCCAACCTCTCTCAGGATGCATGGTTCAGGGCCTGAGCCATGGAGCCGTGGATCAGACCGCCAAGGTGCCCCACTTTGGCTGCCACCCAGCTCACATTACACCGGATTCCCTTTCATAGTAACATTAAAACTAATACTACATTATATATTAAAACATCCTTAAAAGCTATGTGAGGTTTGCTTTATGTGAGCAGTTGCAATGCATGGATGATTTTGCACATTTAGATTTTAATCTAAATTGAAATGTAATTACAGTGTTTTAAAGACCATCTGATGGCCATTGCAGTCACAATCCAAAGTGATCCTCTGAAAATTTATTTTCATGAACAGCAGGATAAAACAAGTATTATAAATATATTTTAAGTATTCCTGGTGTAAACATGAGAAGATACTTTTTTGTGGTTAATAAAATCTCTTTCAAGAAATTGCTGTCTTTTTTCTTCTTTTCAGATTTTTCCCATGATTGGAGTGGCACAGTTGGTTAGCACCTCCACCTAACAGCAAGAAGGTCTCTGGTTCAATTCCCACAGGGGCTGCCTTTTATTGTGGAGTTTGTATGTTCTCTCCGGAGTGCGCAAAGGTTTTCTCCAAGTTCTCCGGTTTCATCCCACAGTCCAAAAACATGGAGTAGGTTGAATGTTGCATGTAAGTTGTCCAGATGAGTGAATGACGGAGTGAATGGTTGTTTGTTTCTATGTGTAGCCCTTCAATCGACTGACAACCCGTCCAAAGCGAACCCTCTACCAGCTCTCATCAATGATAGTTTGGATTGGCTCCAGCCACCCCCTTAACCCTGAGTGCAGGATCAGCGATATAGATAATGAATGACTTAATATTTCACATGATTGTCTTCACAATCAGGAAAAAATGAAAAGGATAAGCTGGAAAAACAGTTCCTTGGATTTGTTCAAGAAATGACAAAAGAAAGAGAAAGAAAGCATTACCTTAAAATTGCAAGAAAAACAAAAATCAACTTAAAAACAAGATATCATCTACCAATCTAGAATTCATGCGACAAAGTTTCAATTGGCCTACTTTATGATACGATATAGCAACAAAATACTCAAAAAACACAAAAAATAAAAAATACTGAAGAAACTAAACAGAAATACCCAGAATGGAAAAATTCCCTGAAAACTGAGAAGAAAATTAAAAATGATACAATTTACTTCAAAAATAAATTAGAATTACATTTGATTAAAAAAAAAAAAAAAAACTTCATATCATCATGAAGTCAGATTCTAAAAATAATCATCACCTTCATAAAACCTTTCCATCAAAGTACTGTACAAACTAGATACATTTTTCTGTAGTCTATTCCGTCTGTCATGTCGTGAGGGATATAGGACGTTTCCAATCAACCCACTGCATGTTTTGGACTGTAGAATGTGTAACGAGTTGGAAAAAACTAAAATAAAAAAAAAATGTTTTTAATGTTTTAAAAAATGAAAAAAATGGTTGGTTGCCGTAACGATGTGCTAGGATTGAAAGTGCCAAAGTTCTTGAACATTTAGAAAGTAGTCCATCAGGACAATGAGGGGTTAAATCACTCATCCGAATCAAATAAAGACCCTGGTTACCGTGGTAGAAACACTAAGCTGTTAAAGAGGTTCCTATTTCTAAGGGAAACTTCCCAGTGGTAGTTGCCAAGATGGTTCTTTCTTTGTGCAGTTTGGCCTTTATTTCCCTCTGTTTAAGGACGGGAACAGGTACGTTTTGGCTAAGATCTGCTATCTGTCTGTGTGTGTGTGTGTACATAGGTATGTATGTATGTATGTGTGTAGGTGTGTGTGTGTACCGTATAGATTCTGGGCAGCGGATGATTCCTTCAACGATGTGGTCACGGATCTGCTGCCGGTCGTTCTCATGGATGTTGAAGGGGAAGACAACTTTACCCAGTGATGGCTCCCGGTCCTGCCAATACTGGCTCACCATGTTCTTCAGGTAGATGGCAGCTGGTAGTGCAAACACATCCGCACACAAGCGCACACACGCACCCACACACACACACATGCAAATATCCATGGAGACAAAATATACTAAGGAAAAATTTGTTTCCAACAATATTAAAATGCTTAGAGCCTTTGCTTCTGACTTCAACTATTCAAATACAATCATTCAGACACGGCAACAGTTTCATGATTGTTAATTTTAAGTCATGATTACCCATTTCTTTAAAAGACAGGTATGGATATTTTTGTATGCAAATTTCTGGATACATTTTTGGTAAAACCAAAGTTATTTGAAAAAAAAAAAATTGCTTTTTTGAGAGTTGTATGGCATTATTATTATTATTTATTGCTTTTTATGTATTTTCTTGCAAATAGTGGGGGTCATCTCCAATTCCAGCATCCATCTACCAATGTTTTCTCCATCCCTCCTCTGTACATGACCAAACCATCTCAGTCTGGCTTCCCTGACCTTCTCTCCAAAACATCTAACATTTGCTGTCCCTCTGATACTCATTCCTGATCCTAGCCATCCTTATCAATGCCAAACAAAACCTCAACATCTTCATCTGTGCTTCCTCCAGCTCTGCTTCCTGTACTTCTTTCAATGCCACTGACTCCAAACCATACAGGATTGCTGGTCTCACAACTATCTTGTACACCTTTCCTTTCATTCTGGCTGATGTTCTATCACATAGTACCCCTGAAACTTTTCTCTACCCATTCCAACCTGCTTGAACCCGTTTCTGAACCTCTTTTTCACACTCTGGCTTTGGCCAAAAGTAATTTCCAGAAATGTTGTTTGCATAAGCAGGTGACTACGGGCACACATGCTTGAAATCATTTTGTATAATAAACTTGTGGTAGTGAAAACATGGATTCTCTCATTGGCTTGATAAAAAGTTCATATAAATATGAATATGTTGATCAGCTGAAAAGGCTGCTGACACCGTCTGAATGTTACAATTATGGTGTGAGTCAATTTGTTTGAATTTTGCGGATCTTGTAAGTTGAGTTTATTGTCATTTAATGTCAATTCTTAGTGGGTCTCATCCAGGCAGATTGTCCTTGAAGGAGCTTGAATAATACAACAGTAATAAAGCATTCATGTCTTTGGCTGAGAGGGGCTTTCCTAAAGTCTCTGGGTTGTTTCGTGTCTGTGAGAGACTAAATTGAGAGAGGGTTTCTGAGAAGGCAAGTGTAATGTAAATTTTATTCCTGTTTTCGACAGACAGATAAAGCAGGGAAACCTGGCAAGAAAAAGAGGACCCCAATAAGATTTCATGTGGACTCCAGCTGCCAGTTTTGACTGGGTTCTCCTGTTTTGTCTCCAAAACTTGCACTCTCACAACACAGGAACACCCTCACATGCACTCATTTGTGACATCATTTTGATTTTGATTTTGATTTTTAAATAATAAAACTTATGGACTAGGCTTGCTGACAGTCAAATAATCTACACACTTTACCCAGATTTTCTTAGAATCAGAATCTAGATTAAACTGTTGCTCCTCTTGATTATTCCCTTTCTCATTCTATCATATATTATCAGTTAATTGATTGAAGTCTTCACTAGCGATCAGATTCGTATTACTGGACTTGAAGACAATTTTAAAATCAACTTTTATGAATATTAAAAATTTCTATTCGTAAACCCATTTTGCTGCATTTCAATAGTCTTTGCATTTCCTCTCAAGGTTTTTGTGCACAAACAGAAAAAAAACTACGTCAAATGCATTTGAGGTGGACTGAACACATGTGAAGCAGTATAAACAATAAAATGGCTAAGCATAAAAAGCCTCCTATCTCTGAAAATGGAGAGTGAGTATTTTAGGTCATTTATCATTAAAGACCTGTCTGAATAAAACAGAATAAAACTGTGAGTTTTGAGTTTGCATTATTTTTTTTGAGGGCCACAGTTTCAAAGCCTCAGTTTGACTTGACATTACAACTGAAACCTTAATAGGGATCCAAAGACCCTACCAGAACACACAGAACAAAGGTAGCGTTTTCGGACAGTTACACATGAAAAACAGCCAAAAGCAGCAGGAAACGCCATCCTACCTGCCTGGCGAACAGGAAACTCCACCTGCTCCGACACAATGATCTGAAGCAGCGTCGGCGCAAAGTTGATGATCTTATAGGACTGAAAAACAAGAAAACAGACACCATCAGGCAAACCGCCATGACACTGTTCTCCAAGTAACGGCATGTATTTCACTTGCCATATCAGAGTCATTTGCAGACTACAGCAGGGAAATCACAGATACTTAACATATTGAAAATAAGAGAAGTTTAAATCCAATTATGTATTCAATGTCCTAATGAATAAAGTTGACACAGCATCATCAAATGTCATTTCATTTTCAGCATTTTTTCAAGGTTTGCCTTCTTTTTTTAAATTCTTTCCAAGTCAATATATTAAAAATATTTTTTAAAAGGTGCTTATCCTTTTCTCGCTTATTTTTAAATTATTTCCGATAGTTTGACTTATTTTTCAGGTAATTTCATCCAATGTTTCTCTGGTGAAGGCAGTTAAGTGCGTAACAGAAAGTAGCCGCTTCTGTATGAACTAATGTCAACTTTAAAAGCATTTCAAAATGTTATTCATGCCACTCTTGTGAAGACAGTATGTGCAAGGGTTCAAACCACAATTTCAATAGTATCTTTATACTGAGATGTTGCAAAGTTTTGAAAAGTACAGAATCTGCAAAATCCTGCAGGGCTGATAAAGCAGCTTCCTGCCCTTGTTTTGCATGACGACACATTCTGTTCTCACAACAAACATTTTGATACTTTATTTTGCCGCTTCAGTAAAATGCTGCAAAAGATGTAAGTAACTTAAAGAGCTATTTTTTCATTTTTTCAAGAAATCAGTGAAGGCTCCTTTACAGATGCCACACCAGCACTATACCTTGTCTTTAATAAAAACTAGTGCACTTATTCCATCTGTGCTCCATTACATACCATAATATACATTTAAGGTTATAGGTCTATTTTAAGTAATTAAAAACGGACCCTCATATATCAGCTTACATTCACAATAATTGAAACACAACAGATCTAATCTGGCATTACCCAACTCATCCCCAATCTTCAAATGATATATATTTTAAATGTAATTACCCCAAATTTTATGTTGAAAACTTAGATTTCCCAATTTTAACAGAAATGTATAAAAAAAAAAAATGACAGAAGTGAAAACTAATCCCAATTACCGTGGGAAATCCCACGAAGACCCCAAAGGAGGTAATATGCAGTATGAGGGGGACAATAGGCCCTTCGATTCTGACAGGACAAAGTTTGCCGGTCCTGATGGTTTTTCAGCTCCTGACTCCCATTGTTCCCGGCATGCCGAAGTCGGTGGGTGGGACCAGGAGCAGGCGATCACGGGCCTGATAGACCCCTCCCCCGGACCTAGCCTGAAGAACTAGCAGGCCACAGGCGAGCCCCACGACCAAAACACGGCCTGCCCTCTTCCGACACTGGCATCAGTAGTGGGCCAACACGGACCACGGTGCCTCATCTGAAAAAACTATTTCACCCACCTGATTGAGTTCATCCTCTGCTGCGATCCTCAGATTAGGATCGATAGTCCCCTTCAGAGCCTGGATTATCCGGTTGGGATCCATTTGTGTTCAGTTACACAACTCCGTATGTTTATATCTTCACATTCGTGTAGCGCTAGCTACAGTTGCTGCCCTAAATTCAGCCGAGTGTTGTGGCTCGACATTCATGAACACAATCTGTTAACATGCACGAACGCGTTATCCGGTAGAAACTATCAAAATAAAAGTTCCGTTTGACGCGGTGTTGCTGTTGTAAGACGGGGTGACGGCTTTATTTTGAAGAAACCATCACTGCCAAAATGGTGGTAATATTTCTAACTTAGCATGAAAGCGGTGGCCCCGCCCAGTGTTACCGGCACCCAGAAGTCGGTGGACGGAGGGCGAAGTAAACAAATAAGACCATTACTATACACCCCCCCCCCCCCCCCCCCCCCCCCCCCCACCCTTCTCCTTTTTTTTTTTTTTTTTTACCCCAA